>SKCR01054368.1:0-29825 GCA_019454045.1 Zanthoxylum bungeanum | reverse complement strand
TTTTGTACAAATTAACTGTGTGACAATGGAAATTGCTATTTTATCAATTTGTAATTTGATTACTCAAATATATAAATGATAAAAGTCCTTATGATTAGTTCCGGATTAATAAGATATGAGACAATATCAATCCATAAAGGTTTAATCATTAAATATCCCTAGTCGTAGTATTATCGAGACTGAACATCGATAATGCGGAATAGACTAGTATTGCACTTGTGCGTGTTACGGAAGCGTAACAGCGTAGTTCTCATATATTTAAGTATTGGATACTTATGCAAGTGTGATAGGAGGTTGTGTTTACCGATGGTATAGGAACAGCTTCGCTCTGGATAGACCCCTCGGAATCCCATTGGTAGTATGACTATGTGTCTATGGGAATCCGCTTCAGGGTAGGTGTATTTAGTCTTAACCTGAAACTTGCATCGCTAGTACTTGCGACAATCAATACGTTTTGGTTTTGGACGTCCGGGACTTTAACAGGTTCTATGTACACCTCTTCTGGATTTATTGAGAATCATAGTGTATTGGGTGTGATGTCAGGATGGAAGTATCACTTCAGTCATATGGAGATGATGATCACGCAGGGATACAAAACTGGTTCTCTATTATGTTGCAACTATCGGGATAATATGACAAGGTCATGATTATCCGATTATAGAGACTAGTTGCTTGTGATCCGATATATGCTTCGTACGGGGCAGACACTATTTCAGCCCCAAGTCTTGCATGTGACATCAGATAGTGGATCGCAATACGCAATACTACGTATACTACGCCTGTTATAGATTATATATTTCTTAAAGAATATTTCTGGAGAATTGGGTAGGCACTGCGCTTTTCTAAAAGCCAACCATGTCTCGTAAATCGGTAAGAACGTGGTACGAGATACGCACGTGTTTGGATAGTCCGACGACCGGATTTACTACCAACATATCCAGAGATCTCATGGTTCGTTTCTCGAAGATTCACCGGTGACATATGACTCGAACATAATTAATCTATGATTAATTATAAGAGAGAGAAAATTAATCTAGGATTAATTACGGAAAGATTTTATCTGAGATAAAATTCAATTAATAGAGAGAGAACAATTAATTTGGAATTAATCGATAAAATAATATATTCGATATATTAAATGAAATTAGATTTCATAACAGAATTAAAATTGGATTTTAATTCGGGCGAACGAATTAATTTAGAATTAATTCGCGAGCGACTTTAATAATAATTTTGCGAGGCATTATTATTTAATTAAATTTGATTTAATTAAGTCGCAACGGAAAATTCGTTAATTTGGAATTAACGAACCCGAGCCCGGAATGTGTTTACGGGCTCACTCGGATTTTGAATCAAGTATGGCCCACAACAAGTCACATCATTAGTCATTTGCTTAACTTTTATTTGATGGAAGTTAGTAGAGATTTTGAGATAACTTGTAAGACATATTTTGTTTTAATAATGAAAGACATGAGTGACTTTTACCAAACAAGGATTTGGTATATCAAGATTTGATTTTTGGAAAATCATTAACACTTCACAAATTTCACTCATCTCTTCCTCTCTCTCTCATTCACTGCAAAAGCCAAAAAATTCCCATCTCTTGCAAGGCTTGACCGAAACTAACAAGAGCAAAGGAAGAAATTTGTTGCAAATTTTTTCAAGTGCTAGCACACATTAGATCATACAAATGTAATAGGGAAACATTCCCTAGAGTTTGGAATCCTTTCTTCAAAGCTTGGAGCTTGACACTAAACATTGGAGAAGCTTGGAGCAACTTCAAAGGAAGCAAAAATTTTTTGAACTCTACACCTACATCCAACCGATCTTTGTAAGTATATTTCCGTTATACTTCATTTCGTATTCACATGATTTTATGCTTTAAATGATCTTGGGATGATCTTAGAGACCCAACATATATTTGTCCTTATGTAGATGGTTTCTTTCCGGCATTTAAACCTAATAATCCCCATAAAGTTCCAAACAAGTGTCCCTACAAGTGACTCATCATTGGGCCATGAAAATGAAATATCTACAGTTACGTCCAGGCCTCAGAAGAATCGCACTTGTGGGACGACATTACCAAGATTCTACCGATAAATTACCATAACGAAAAATAGCTCAATTGAGTGACCGTCCAGATTCCACCAACATAACAAATTAGAGAGACGTCGTCCTCAATCGGAAACTGCAACTTTGCCTACTAGTGGTGGCTAAAAAGGGTTTATGTAAGTGATTGCCGATAGTTTCTATATTGCTAAGGAAGAGGTGCGGTGCTACTATGTTTGGCGGTCCGAGACTGCTGTATGTGTGGGTCTAGAGTTTCCACTAGGTGTTCAACACATATTTTGAATATTTTTTGATCTTATAAAACATCCAGGTCAAAATATGGCTTTCAAATTAAGTTCCGAATTAGTGGATGCTGTCAAAGAGAGGACTGCCCATTGGCCCGTAAGTCATAACACAAGGTTCACAGTCATATGGATAGTTCATTAGATTATACTCATCAGCGTCTGACCCTGAGATGTGGATCACCCAAGGCACATTAGCATGTCGTACTTCTCTTGTTAGAACCGGGGTAAGAATAAGAGAGCACTCATCTTGGGGTGGGCTTACTACTTAGATGCTTTCAGCAGTTTTCCGTTTTTCCATCATTCTTTAATTCCTATTGGTTTGATCCTATGGAATATGATCCATTTTTCGACTAGTTCCGGATTCGAGTCCCAAACAACTCATTCTGATTATTATATTGACATCATATACCTAAATAAAAAGGTTTTGATTTTGACTTTCTCTATCCTATAACCATATCAAGATAACTAATACTGGTCAAGAAAACACGAGTTTTCTCGAAGCCTCTTGTTCATATCTCTCATCAAAATGTGATATTCGATAATGTCGATTTAGCAGACCCTCCACTAATCCGAGCGAGCATTAATTTGAGGTAATATCTAGTTTTCAAATTTTACATCGATTTGGTACCGCTCTCTCGACCCGCACCGAAATAGTGCTTTACCTCTAGATTTCCAGTCAACTGTTGTACCTCAACACATTTCGAAGAGAACGAGCTAGCTCAAATGTACGGTCTACTGAGGCTACTGTGAAATATTTACTCATGAGTGGGGCAAGCTCTTCTATTCTGGTTTATGGTTTCTCTTGGCTATATGATTCATCTAGGGTGAGATGAAGCTTCAAAGAGTTGTATGCTGTGTTCGAGAAGGATGAATCGTTCCCAAAAAAGAATTTATTGATTCTCTCCCAATTGGTTGGACCATAGGTTCCGAGCAGTTTTGTCCTTCCCATAAAGGACATAATTGACAACTCGAAATTATACTTTTCCTGCAGAGGATCCTAAGGGTTCCACCAAGTAAAACCGGTGGTTTCTTGGTCACGACATGTTATAGTTAAAATTCCATTAAAGAGATCCCCTTAGTCACTATGAACGCTCTCGTGTGGAATTTTAAAAAAAGAAAAAGAATGTCGAACGTCTCATCTAATGGTTTAATTAAGAATTTGTTTTTGCATGAACTAATAATGGTGTCATTAATTAAAAATAGTAAATAAAAAGAGTGACAAAATAATTAATAAAATTCCGTAATTTTGTTATTTTTTAACATTAAAAGCTCAAATTTTTGTACAAATATGATTTTCCTTTATTTTATGGAATTTGCATTCAAAAATCAAAACTGTGAAAAATTGGTGTGAAAGTTGCTTTCCCCTTGTGGAAAAGAAGGATGTCAAAATCTCTTACCCTCCCAACCTCAAAGTCGTTTTCTCTACTGGTAGTATTTTCTCTTGGCCACGTTATAATTCTCTCTGTTTTTGAATCGGATTCTTTTTTTTTTGGTTCCCCACCCGGTATCCAGTGTCATATTGAGCCTGACTAATTCGGATTTGAACCTAGAGCTGTACGGTATGGTATTCCCAATAATGGTGACTCTAGCGGGACTCGAACTGGGGAGCATACCCAGTCGAGCCTCCTAGGATTGAGCCAGCTACCACTCAACCAACCACTCGTTATTAAAATGATAACAAAATGAACACAAGTTGACTTTCAGCCAAATTCTGTCTATAATAGTATAATTACTTGGAAAGTCTTCTACAGAAGTTGACTTTCCGCCATTTATTGGGCTCGTCATAATTTGGGCCTAGTTTTAGGCCCAACCTTACTAAAGCAAGATCCAATCCAACTTTTTCATCAGACTGTGTGTTCAAGCGAAGGACCAGTTGAGGTGTCTGTTGGGCCATAATCGAGCCTTTGGGGGCATTTCGGCTGATTTTGAGTAGAAAATGAGGATTATTTAGAATGTGTCAATTGACTACAAAAATAATACGTGCTGACATTTTGAACAAACAACTTTTGGTTAGGAATCAATAATTAAGTGTCTTTTTGAGAGCTTTTAAATTCATAACAACAGTACTATCTCAAGATTATTTTTTTTTCAGAATCTTTTATAATATGTTCTTCAAAATACTAATTAAATAATACTCCCAAACTAGCCCAAATTCTACTGTGATCTTTACGATCCTCTCATTTTGTTTTTCTCTTTAGAATTTGGTGAGATAAATTATAAGTTACGCAAGAGTTATAAGTAATGCTAGAGATGATTTTATTGTGTAGTGCTTCTATTTTAGCAATTTCTGGGTTTCTTCATTTTATCGTATAAATTTAGTTATATTTTATTATGCGAATATTGTTGAATTTTAATTGTTACGGGTATATTTATCTTACAAGTTGATCTTTCATTGTAATATTTTCTTTCGATATAGTGTCAATTTTATATATAGCCAATAAGATAGATTTGTAAAAAATTGATAAGAAATTGTTTCCTCTTAACGAATTCATTTACATACGAAGCCGCGAAATGGGATAAGATTTCATACTCTCCAGTCTAATATGGATTTGGGCTGTGAATTTTTATTTGATGGGTCTGATTTTATTTGTTTTAGAGACCAATAAAAACTTCTTGTTAGATTAATACTCCGAAACTTAAGTTTGAATCTTTTATTTTTATTTTTTTCCATTATAATTAGGATTAGAAATGCAACTCTATCAATTTTATAAGATTATGTATATTTCAGAGTTTACAAATCCTCATTTATGCGTTCTTCATTAGTTTATATAGCTTCATGTTTTCCATGTGAATGAAAGCTTCATTCCTTCTAATTGAAACTTGTTCGTTGCTGAACTCTTATGGAATATATGCCCCACATTTGTCATATGTCATGCTGACATGTAAGATTATATGTAATATAATTATTCTTTTTAATTACATTGTTATTATGCATGTTAAGCTAAGCTTGCAAGTTAAGCTAAGTTGATTGCTTTTAAAGTCCACTAACTTTACATTATCAGATTTTCATTTTTTGGTGTGTCGTGATATGCATGCATGTATGTATGTTCGATTGATTGATGTTCTCGTGATATAGTAGTCGAGCTGGTTAGAAATTCATTCGGATAGAATTTATCTCATACCTATTCTAAAATAGGTAATGAGTCCCGCATGAGCATTGTGTGTGTAAGCCAGCCATATTTATATGTTGTTGAATGATGTTATCTTTGACGTATCGACTGTTATGTGTGTTTCGTGATTTGTTGCATGATGTTTGTAAATATGTCTGAGTGTATGTATATGTATGATAGAACTCGTGATATGTATGGACCATGCATGCTTATGTGAAATGAATGCATAATTTGAAACCGATGTGAATATCAGAGGTTATAAAACGTGTTTGCTAAGTTGTATTGGTATGTTATGTACGTATATGTGTAAGAATTATGAAATTGTATTTGCATGTATATAAGATAAAGGTGTTACGGTATGTGTGAATGCAAATGAACCCCAAGTGTTAAGTTATTGTAAAGTTATCGTGGATAAAGAAAGTTAAAGAAAGATTATTTTGGTATTGAAGATAGTCTGTAACCGATAGAAGAAGAAGTAAGTTTCGAATAGAAGAAATTATGTTTTGATTTGAATGAAGTATGTTGGTTTTATCGATTTGATGATGTTTCAAAGATGCTTGATCGTAATAAAGTATAATAAATCTGACTTCATGTCTCGTATGATGGAAATTGATTCGATGTAAATTGACTTGTTCTGTGATATTCAGAATGATACTTCGTGAGAGTCGAATGTTTAGCTAATAATTGGCATATATGAGAATTTATCATGGTAAAGTATAAGGATAATAAAAGTTGATTAATCTAAACTTGTAACAATTTAATAATTCTGATAAACTGCTGATATGTTAGATTTGTTTGTTTGTTGTATATGTTTGATGACATTGTTGTAATACTAGCATGGTTGCTTACGAGTTTTTAAAACTCACACCAAACCAGTTTGCTAGTTTTGCAGGTTGGCTTGCGGATTGGTTAACCATTTCAACTTTGGAAGTCATGCTCGATACGCGGATCACCCAAGTGGCAGTCACCCTCACAAGTGTCATGTGAGAAGTTTAAGAAGTTTAGGATAATTGCTTATTGTTTTGTTTGACGTGTTGAGCACGCTATTTGTATATATATTAAGTATATGTTTGGATTTTTTATGATGTTGTGGGCGTAGAGCTCTTGAGTGTTGATAGATGATATGGGCACAGAGCCCTTAGGATATGATTTTGATGTGTTTTGTGTGGACCGGATGTCCTTTTGTTTGTTTGGTGTTTTCTTAAATTCCGTTTTGATGCTGGACTGTGATCCAAGTGTCCAATTTTAGGATACATCATGCCCGATTTTCTGTAAATTGGAGGCTTGTGGAGATAGGTCAATCATGTCTCACCTGCCGGTAGCACCTTGCCTCTAACGGGGTGTTATAAATTGACTCTTTTGAACCACAATCTATCTTTGTTGCTATTTTCGATGATCAGGGTGATACTGAACAACATCATCGTTCTCTATCTTAGCCTTTTTAGGATCTAACATCTCTATTCCAATCCATAGCCTCTCAGTTTGGTAACATCTTTGTCTCTTCAACAGCATCAAATACTGACTCTGGTATTTCGATTATGCTTGGTGAAATCATATGACTACCAATTCTAGTATTTTTACCTCTAATTTTTTTCGCCAAATTTACTTTCTTTCAAACCGCTGATGGCTCTTTTATATCATTGAGTCATCATGATCATATTTTGCTTTCGCATATATCTGTATCTAACATTTTTCCCATTCTTAAACTTACTTTGAATCTCATATCTGTTGGCCAATTATGTAAACTCTATCTTAAAGTTTTGTTTATTGTTTATTGTTTCTTGTTGTTGTATGCAGGATCCACAAACTGCCCATACATTTGGGATAAGCCGTAAGGTTGGATGTTTGTTTGAGCTCATTAGTCTCCATCTTCATCAAGATCTTCCCCACCTCACTCTATATCATCCACCTCACCAGTTCCATCTCGCAGTGTGACATTGTCGGTTGAGACACCATTCTTCTAGTCGTTTGTGCTTATAGAATCTAGTAGTTATAATACTATTTAAATAATTTGATTGTATGTCTTCTCAATTAGGCAAACAAACTGCTTTTATCATCTAATAGTAGTAATCAATTTCTTTTTTTTTTCTCCTTGTGCATTATGATATTCGGGGTCCGTCTCATACTATTATCGTGGATGGTTTAAAATACTTTATGTTATTATGTTGTAAAATATGTGTCATCAAAAAGTAATATAACTTGCAATCAAACAGATCAAAACAACAAAAGTAGATCTAATGCATGATGAAACCCTAAAACCAAGAAAACAATTAAAACAAACCAGAAAATGTAGATCACAGAATTGTCCAAGTCGAGATGATCTCTGTCCTTAAGAACTTATTGGCTCCGTCACGGGTGCTTTACGGATTCGTTTTGCCAACGTTCTCCCAGGATTACTTGGAATCTTCTTGTTCAAGGAGCACTCATTAACAAGTGGATGAACTAGGAAGTAATGGTGAAACTCTCTCAAAAAACAAAGGAAAACAATGTCTCTTCCTTAGCAAAAATCGGATATCTTTCTCTCTATGTATTTTGGATATCAAGCCTTCTTTATAAGGCATGGAAGGGTGCCAATAGGGCACCCTTTGGGATGGGGTGCAACCCCCAAAAAGGGTTGTACCCCTCACAACCACCCAATCCAATCCAAAAGACAGAATTACCCTTAATGAAGAATTTCCTACAATCCCCCACAATTCTTCAAATATCCACGGAGACATTTGAGAGAGTTACCATGAACTAAAGCTGCATCGAAATAGGTAGCTTTCGCCTTGACCTTTCCTAGTGAGTGACAATCGGATTTACTTGGCAAACCAGTGACCCATAGTCTTGAACTGTTCTGCCGTTGGTGTAAACCAAGACAATTGCCAACACACAGCTTTAATTCGACCATTTTCCCGTCCTACGGTTGTGTTCATTTTGGCCTGAACAACGGTCCTGGATTCATCAAGCACTTTAGGGAACCCGCCTTTAAAGGTTCCCATGGAAGCGGCCTCACTTCTACTTGAAATAGGTGATCTGCTATGAAGAGGTAATCTGTCTTTACCCCCATTAGGACTCATCTCATAATATAGTGATCATTTAAAAGCCTTAGCTTATCCTAACCAATGACAGACAGCACTCAGCGTCATAATCGGAATGGGAAAGAGTACGAAACTCTTCAGTGCTTGTTTTGAATTGCACAAAGTTTCTGTTGTCCCTTTTGAACCTAGATCTTGGGATCTCCAGTCAACTAGGTTGGGTTTCCACAGTGACAATTCTTAGATTATAGGCTTCAAGCCCATTCCCCTCGATGACTTCTCAACTTGCTCTCGAGGTAAACCTTTAGTTAGTGGATCCGCTAGGTTTTCCTTCGACCTGACATAATCGATCGTTATTATGCCACTTGAGAGCAGTTGACGTATGGTATTATGTCTCCGACGTATGTGTCGAGACTTACCATTATACATTGTATTTTGGGCTCTCCCAATAGCCGATTGGCTGTCACAATGTATGCTTATCGCTGGCACCGGTTTGGGCCAACTAGGAACATCCTCCAGGAAGTTTCTAAGCCATTCTGCTTCTTCCGCTGTTTTATCTAACGCTATGAACTCTGATTCCATAGTAGACCGGGCAATACATGTTTGCCTCGAGGATTTCCATGACATGGCCGCATTACTAAGTGTGAAAACAAATCCACTCGTGGATTTGGAATCCACCATATCAGATATCCAGTTAGCATCTCTGTAACCCTCTAGTACAGCAGGATATCTCTCGTAATGTAGCCCATATTTTGAAGTTTCTCTCAGATACCTCAAAACTCTTACTATGGCTTTCCAGTGGTTGTGTCCTGGATTACTCGTATATCTGCTAAGCCGATTCACAGCTTGAGCGATATCGGGTCGTGTGCAATTCGTGAGATACATCAGACTTCCGATGATTCTCGAATACTCTAGTTGCGATATGCTTGAACCAGTATTCTTTGATAAATGAAGAGTTAGGTCTACAGGGGTTCTAGCTACGTTTAGATCCCATTTGATATATTTATCGAGTATCTTCTCAATATAATGAGTCTGTGATAATATATATCCATCTGATGTCCTAGAAATCTTTATTCCTAGGATCACATCAGCTATCCCCATACTTTCATATCAAATCTGCTGGATAACACGTTTTTGGTAAACTTAATCATTTCATGATTACTACCAATTATCAGCATATCGTCTACATAGAGACACACAATGACATATCCTTTTGAGTTGTTGGTGTACACACACTTATCACACTCATTGGTTTTAAACCCATTTGACAAACATTTCTTTGTCAAATTTCTCATGCCATTGTTTCGGTGCTTGTTTTAATCCGTACAAGGATTTTACAAGTTTGCACACCTTCTGTTTTTATCCAGGAACACTAAACCCTTCTGGTTGTTCCATGTAAATTTCTTCATCCAATTCACCATTCAAGAATGCCGTCTTTACATCCATTTGATGTATTTCAAGACCAAATATAGCTGTTATGGCTATGAGTATTCTTATCGATGTGATGCGAGTCACCGGTGAATAGGTGTCAAAGTAATCAAGGCCTTCCTTTTGTCTATAACCTTTTATGACAAGTCTTGCCTTATACTTATCTATTGATCCATCCGTTTTCATCTTCCTTTTGAATATCCATTTGTAGCCCAGCGGCTTACAACCTGGCGGAAGATCAACCAACTCCCAAGTATGGTTCTGTAGGATTGAATCAATCTCACTGTTAATAGCCTCTTTCCAAAGAGGTGCCTCCGGAGAAGTCACAGCTTCTTTATAACTTTGAGGCTCATTTCTAACAAGTATGTTAGAAAATCGGGACCAAACGACTTAGACGTTCTAGCTCTTTTGCTACGTCTAGGCTCGATTGTTCTCAGCATTTACACGTTGATCTGATTCTTGGTCAACTTGATCACTGTCCTTGACAGTATCAACTGTTCTTTTGAGAGACCCAGTTATTTGTCTTTCCTACTAGGGATGGCAATTTCCGGATCCGGACCCGGGTCCGGCCGGACCCGGGTCCGGATCCGGAAGAGATTTCACTTCCCCGGGTCCGATTCCGGACCCGGGTAAATATTCCCGGGTCCGGACCCGGTTACCCGGATTCTTTTTTTTTTAATTTTTTTTAATTTTTTTTTATAAATTTTAATTGTATTATTTTATATTCATATTTGTATTTTATTAGTTTTATTTCAATCTTTTAATTTTTTATTAAATTCTATTATTTTTATATATATATGCCCATATATATTTATATTTTTTATTAAAATCTAATTTATTTTTTAATTTTTTAATTTATTTTTTTTAATTTTTTCGGGTCTTATATTAAAGACCCGGGTCCGGATTTTTTAATTCCGGACCCGGGTCGTCCGGGTCCATGCGGACCCGGGCCGGGTCGGGGTATTTTTGCCATCTCTATTCCTTACAAGGAAACGTCTCTTCAAAAATATCGCATTCCTTGACTCAATTATCATATTTGGATTGATGTCAGGAATCTCTGACTTGTGTACCAAGAATCGATACGCACTACTGATGTGAGCATATCCAATGAATACACAGTCAACAGTTTTGGGTCATATTCTAACCTTCTTAGGTTTAGGAACCATTACTTTGGCAAGACACCCCCACACTTTGAGGTATTTGTAGGAAGGTACGAAACCTTTCCACAATTCATATGGTGTCTTGTCAAGTCTTCTGTGAGGAAGCTTGTTCAGAACGTAGTTCGCGGAAAGCAAGGCTTCCCCCCACAAGTTCTGGGGTAGACCCGAACTTGTCAACATGGCATTCATCATTTCCTTCAACGTTCGGTTTTTGCGCTCCGCAATTCCGTTCTGTTGAGGAGAATATGGAGCAGTGGTTTCGTGAATAATTCCGTGCACAGAACAATATTCACCGAATGGTGAAACATATTCACCACCTCTATCACTCATGATTCTTTTGACTTTCTTGCCAAGTTGATTTTCAACTTCGCTCTTATAGTGCACAAAGCTCTCAATAGCTTCTGCTTTGCTTCTCAGCAGGTACACATAACAGAACCTTGTGCTATCATCGATAAAAGTGACAAAGTACTTTTTACCGCCTCTTGTTTGCACAATATTCATGTCACATACATCGGTATGTACAAGTTCTAGCGGTTCAGAACTGCGTTCTATAGAATGAAATGACGTTCTATGTATTTTGGCTTCAACACATGCTTCACACTTATGTTGGCTATCAATTGCAATTTTAGGTATAAGGTCCATGTTAATTAATTTACGCATGGTATCATAATTAACATGTCCTAACCTCCCATGCCATACATTATGTGACACAATAATATAAGCAGACGAACTAGCTTTATTAATAGCACGATTAACAGTCATTACATTTAGCTTGAAAAGGCCATCAGTTAGGTATCCTTTTCCTACATACATATCATTCTTAGTCATTACAAACTTGTCAGAAACAAATACAAGCTTAAAACCAGCCTTACTAAGAAGAGAGCCCGAGACCAAGTTCTTCAGAATATATGGAACGTGCAGTACATTCTTCAATGTTAGCTCCTTTCCGGATGTCATCTTCAGAACCACTGTGCCTTGTCCAACCACCTGAGAGGTAGACGAGTTTCCCATTGTCAGATGATCGCCGCCATCGACCTTCTGGTACATGGAAAACATCTTACTGTCTGCACAGATATGACGAGTAGCCCCAGTGTCTACCCACCATTCTCTCGGATTCCCAACTATGTTGGCTTCGGTTACCACTGCTGATAGTTCCATCTCTGAGATATCATCAGTCAGCTGCTCGCCTTCAGTAACATGGGCCTCATATTTCTTTTTCTTGCCCTGTCCTGAGACTTCTTGTTCCTGCAGTCCTTTGACATATGACCGCTCTTTCCACAGTTGTAGCATTTTCTCCCTTGAACTTCTTGTTCCCAGAGTCAGCTCCACTGTTTTTTCTCTTTTTGCTACCATTTTCACCTTCAATGATGTGGGCCTTAGACTCCAGAGTCTTGTAGCTGGCCTTCTCGGACATCCTGTTGTCCTCCTCGATTCTCAATCGAACACTGAGGTCTTCAAGGCTCATCTGCTTCTTTTTGTGTTTCAGATAGCTCCTGAAGTCCTTCCATGATGGAGGCAACTTTTCAATTATGGCGGCAACTTGAAACATCTCACAGAGTTTCATCCCCTCATCCAGTATTCATGAATGATCAATTGCAGTTCACCCAACTGAGACATCACCGTCCTTGAATCTACCATCTTGTAGTCCAGGAACCTACCCACGACAAACTTCTTTTGTCCGGCATCTTCGGTTTTGTACTTCTTCTCGAGAGATTCCCAGAGAACTTCGCAGAAGTCATGCCTTGGTACACATTGTACAGGGTATTGTCAAGACCACCCAAAAGGTAGTTCTTGCATAAGAAGTCTCCAGACATCCAAGTCTGTTCTCCCTCTACCTTGGCCAATTCAGATTCACCCTCCACAGGACCCGGAGGATCTTTGAGGAATTTAGCCAACTGGAGAGTTGTCAGGTAGATAGAACAGCATTTTGCTCTGCCACTGTTTGAAATTTGCCCCACCAAATTTCTCCGATTTTTCTCCGTGAGAGACCGGTACCGTGATATTCCGCTAGCCATATGTAACTGGAAAATCAACAGGGTCAATTAGTCTACGAAAGACAAATTGCACAACGATCAACGAATGACCTTGCTCAAAGTGATATACGATAATGTAGATATATAAATGTCAATCAATATTGGATGGAATTACTTGTGTAAAATTACACTTTAAATTCTCAACCAATTATACAACAACAATTAATTCACCTTTACCACTATGTGTATGCTTGTGATAATTGAACAACATAATAATAATTAATCTATACTACCAGAATAATGTGTTACAGTATATGATTTGGAAAGTTAATATTAATTTAAGTTTGCAGTTAATACTTCGTTAGTGTCACGTTCGTATCTACGTTCGAACGAGACTGTCCAGTGTGTGTGCGTTCGTGTTGCGTTTGATAACGCGTTCGAACGAAGTGTTTCCAGAGAGTTCACGTTCGTGTAGCGTTTGATAACGCGTTCGAACAGAATGATTCCAGAGAGTTCACGTCCGTGTAGCGTTCAAGAACGCGTTCAAACGGAATAACTCCAGAGAGTTCAAGTTCGTATAACGTTCGAGAACGCGTTCGAATGGAATAATTCCAGAGAGTTCACGTTCGAGTTGCGTTTATTACGCGTTCGAACGTTCTAAGGCAGAAGGCTGGTGTTCGAGTTGCGTTTGAAGACGCGTTCGAACGTTCTTACGAATTTTCAAATTTTTGCCTTCGCGTTCGTTTCATGCACAGCTTGTATTTTACAGAAAACATACAAACCCTAACATGCGAATACTATCTAATAACACTATAGCAATAAGTTCTTAAGATTGTTGTAAAATATGTGTCATCAAACAGTAATATAACTTGCAATCAAACAGATCAAACAAAAAAAAGTAGATCTAGATGCATGAAACCCTAAAACCAGAAACCATTAAAACAAACCAGAAAATGTAGATCACAGAATTGTCCAAGTCGAGATGATATGTCCTTAAGAACTTATTGGCTCCGTCACGGGTGCTTTACGGATTCGTTTTGCCAACGTTCTCCCAGGATTACTTGGAATCTTCTTGTTCAAGGAGCACTCCTTAACAAGTGTATGAACTAGGAATATGGTGAAACTCTCTCAAAAAAACAAGGAAAACAATGTCTATTCCTTAGCAAAAATCGGATATCTTTCTCTCTATGTATTTTGGATATCAAGCCTTCTTATATAAGGCATGGAAGGGTGCCAATAGGGCACCCTTTGGGATGGGGTGCAACCCCCCAAAGGGTTGTACCCTCACAAGCACCCAATCCAATCCAAAGGACAGAATTACCATTAATGAAGAATTTCCTACAATTTATTGATGATTATTCTCGCTGCACATGACTATATCTTAGGAAAAATAGATATGAACTGTAACACCTCGGCTATTAACTAACATAATTTTCTTTAATCATTGCATTTGATAGTTCTAAAGTTTTTAATCCAACCATCACAATCCTTATAATATAATATCTCTACCCATTTCATTAATACTCAAAACCATAACTACATTCTTGAATAGTTTTAAACATTTTTTGTAATTTCGAAATAATCACTATTTACAACAAAAAAAGCATGGTACAAAATACAACTGAATGCAATCTCTTTTTTACTTTTCCTGAAAAAATATTAAGGCAAAAAAAAAAATGAGCATGCATACTTAGTAAGTAAATAGCTAATGATATGTTAACCACATATATTTAAAATAAAATTTAAGATTAAGTAAATTCTCGTATAAAGGAAAAAAATTCACAATCCATTTATTTCATAATGTTTTTTATCTTCATTGCCACATAGGCTAATTATATTTATTTGCCACACAAGCTATAAAATTTAATTCAAGCGCCACACAAGCTACACCATTATTTTTTTTATTAATTTCCACACAGGCTATCCATATCACACCACAACTATATTCCCATTTTTATCAAGCTTCAATATATCAACATCTCATCACATATCATATTCTAAACAACATTTTTATTTAACACAATATCGAAGCAACTCCAAAGCTATCATTTCATTCACAATCATACAATAGAAAATACTTTTATGATTAATATTTCATTATTAACCAATTACTTACATCATTCTTCTTGAAATTAAGCGGTGGATGGCCCTGACTTGTCTTCAATGTTAACCTCATCACCTTGTGAGCCTATATCAGTATACACAATTGATCATTGAAGGCATAATAAGACTTTTCATGCATGTGTGCTCTACTAAACCTATTCTGATCTTACATACGTACGTTTTAATAACTCTTGATATACTTATTCAAATGACTTATTTTTTATTTTAAAAAAAAAACTAGATACATAAGATTATAACATATTAAAATTTCATATTCATCTTAGCACTATAAAATTTACAATATTTATTTGAATTTTGGCTTGTTTCTGGGTAAACAACAATCTGAGTATATCCCTTATTCATAATTATATCTCACGATCAAAAATTAAATTTCAAAGATATTTTACCAGAATTTACTTAATACATAAAGCAACATTTTTGTTGTTTATCATTTTCTATAATTCGGCCTCTATGGTCATGAAAATAGGTACATAACCTTGGACTACACATAGGGACAATAATCAAACCAAACTGATTTGAAATGTGATATCTATCTACACAAAATTTAATTTGTAAAACAATTTTACAGGAATTTTGGTAAGACGTAAACCTATAACTTTCATGCTTTACACTTTCCCTAATTCACATTTTAAAATCAAGAAATATGAGGTACAATATTCTATCAATTCCCAGGTTTTTACATCCCTTGTAACACCCCCACCGAGGCAGGATGCTACCGGAAGAAGACATCATTGACCCATCTCCATAAGCCTCTGAATTTATCGAAAATTCGACATGATGTATCCTAAAACTGGACAACATGGATCACAGTCCGGCATCAAATGGAATCAAAGAAGACATCAAACAAATAAAATGACCTCAGGTCCATACAAATCTCATCAAAATCATATCCTAAAGGCTCCGCCTACACACAAACAGCGTGCTCAGCACGATAAAAAAAAGCAATAACCAAATATCCTAAACTTCTCCCAGGACACTTGCGATGGTGACTGCCGCTTGGGTGATCCGCGTCTCGAACATGACTTCCAAAGCTGAAGTGAAACACCCATCTGGAAGCCAACCTGCAAAACTAGCAAACTGATTTGGTGTGAGTTTAAAAACTCAGAAAGTAACAATGCTAGTATTACAACAAACAAGTCAAACATATCAACATGTTAACCGAATTACTAAATTGTTATAAGTTTGAAATTATTAACTTGTTATTATCCTTTATTCTTAACCCATGTCAAATTTTCATATTAACATGTCTAGATGTGTGTCAATCTCATAGCTAACGGTCAAAGCATACAAAGTAAAGCTCAATATCATATAGAGTATATCGTTAACATCAATCTCACTTCAATCACATGAAACATGAAGTCATATATTTACTCTTTATCACAAATATCCATATTTGAAATATCATCAAATCAACAAGTTAAACATACTTTCTTCATTTTGAAACAAACTCTTTCAATTCAATGCAAAATTCCTCAATGGTTTAACATTCATGATTCATATGCATTTACACATATTGTGGCACACCTATCTTATATACATGTAAAAACAATTCCCAAGTTTACACATATACATACACACCAATAAAACTTAACAAACATGTTTTATAATATCTAATACTTACATTAGCTTTCAAATTCATTCATTCATTCATTCATTTCACATAAGCATACAATATCCATATATTCTACGAGTTCTACCATACACATACATACACACAGTCACACATACAATCATCATGCAACCAGCCACAAAACACACATAACAATCAATACATCAAAGAACATACCATCAAACAATACATACATATGGTTGGCTTACTCATTCAATGCTCGTATACTCAAATTGTCTGTAGCTTATCATCATATGCATATTCAAATATATGTATCAATGGTTATTCATGTACTTATTCATTTACATATACATAGACATGCTATTACATATTCAAACTCTCACATAATACATATGTTCAAACATACGAATATACATATTATTACGAATTCAAATATCATAACTTTGAATTTTCTTAATGGATGGTACACCAACGTCAATAAGAATCTTGTCGGGTTGAGTAGCACTTGTGATTCTTAGACTTGAGATGCCACTGTGGGCACATGAGACATCTTCTACACTTAGATGGCAGTCACGTCACCAATCTATTAAGATCAGACCTCCGCCTGTTCGTTGGGTATAGATAGATCCTCAGGGTGTCATGTGCGTATCAAGATAGGATCCGTCAGTTCTGTGTAACAGAGCATAGGTAGTCCATATGATTAGCAATCAGATAAAATCCATGGGCCCGTGGTACAATTTAGAAGTAAGTTCTAAATGTTCTTTTTGAGATTGCTAATAGAATAGTCGGCTGGATAATCCCCATAGAGATTTGACTTTTACATCTATATCTCTGGGATATATCCGGATACCTGTGACGGAGGAATTATACATTTGCCATGACCTCGATCTGTATAATTCAACGAGTTTATCTGTGATCGTCATAATTTATGGGTGGATAAATTATGGACACGAAATTGGATTTCGTGACGGATATGCCTGAATCTAGAGAGTCTCAATAATCAAATATACTCGTAGACCACTAGAGCAACATTTATAAATAATATTGATTATTTATAAAGTCGTTAAAGGTTAAACGCAAAATACTTGTTTAGGGACCCGATAGTCATTTCCTTAATTTTTGTGTATTTACATTTAATACTTGATTAATTTAAATACACATTAATTAATAGTCAAATGAGATATTTGACTAATATCATAAATGTTTATATGTATTTAATATTTAATGTAAATATAATACATATATTTAATATATTTATATTTAATTAATTAATTAATTATTTAATTGTTAAATGATTAAATTAATTAAAATATAAATATCTTAAGATTTAGATATTTGTTTTAATGGCTAAGTTGCCATTGTTGACTTTGTTGGAAATATCTTTAAAGTGTAATGATATTTTAACAAGTTGGCAACTTGAAATTGAAATGAAATTAAAACAATTTTTTTGCTAATTTCCTTAGCCAAATTCGGCCAAGGTGAATTTTGTAGCAAGTATATATTGTTTTGTTTTTCATTTGGTAAAAAAACCTAATACACTTTACACAAAACTCCATTGAAGAAAACAAAGGAAGCTTGAGAGAAAGTTGAAAGAAAACAAAGAAAACTTGGAATTTTAGTAAGTTTCTTCAACTTACTATTAGAGAAGAAAATGTTCCTTGTGTTCTAAGCTTCATGCTATGATGTTCTCATGTTATTCTTTTCTTTATTCTTTGTGTTTTTGTTGAATGGATGTTTGATGAAAGTGTTGAGCATGTATAAAGTTGAAAGAATGTAACTAGTGTAGTTATAAGCATTCTTTTCATGGTTTTAGAACTTTGTTGCTAATCTAGAGTTGTTGACCCACTCTTAATGACCTAGATTTAATCTATAGTTATTTCATTGTGTTGAGACTTGAATTGGATGGAAGAAACATGATTGAAGTAATTGATTTAACCAATTTGGTCTAATTTGTCCAATTTGAAAAAATTGAAAAATTAGGGTTTAAGACCACTTCCAAATTTGGGGCTTTTCATTTATGTTGTGTATTTGGATGTGTATATGATACATATGAAATCTTATGTTGATTGGATTTCATCTTGATGTGTTTTGAACCATGGAAGTGCAAAATGCACAATAGGCACCCCTAATGAGGCTCTCGGCCTTGGGCAAATATTTTTGGGTTTTTGGTTGCAATTTGTGTTTTGACATTTGTGACATGTTAAATTCATATTACTAATGATTTAGAATCATCCAAAATTGATTTGGATAATTTCGGACTAAAATGAACAAAATACAAAGTGTAAGGGCAATTCGGTAAATTCACATAAATTTGATTTATTGAATTTTATTTCATAATTTAATTATTGGGTAATTAAATAAATATGTTTATTTAATTAATCCAAGAAAAAGTTTTGAAATCGGAAAATTTGATTTTCCAATGTTTCCGCTACGTTACCGGATATCCGCAAATAAAACCCCTACACATATATGTACTGATGTGCAGGATCTGCAGATTAGCATGAGACTGGCTTCAGGCGAGATTGACCTACGAGTTGGAAACAAGACAAGAGTCTCTGTTTTAGCTGTAGGGACCTATATTTTGGAACTGCCCTCGGGGCATGTACTTACTTTATCATACTGTTATTATGTACCTAGTTTGACTAGAAATATTTTCTATGTATCTTGTTTGACCCAATATGGGTATACTTTTTTATTCCAGAACACTGGGTGTTTTGTTTATAAAGATGATTTTGAGATATGTACTGCTGATGCTAATAATGGTCTTTATATTTTGAATATAAATGAATCTCAAACATATAATATGACAAACAAAAGGCTCAAAATGAGTAAAACAGATGAAACTTATATGTGGCATTGTCGTCTGGGACACATTAACAAGACTCGTATATCCACATTTTCGAAGAGTGGATATTTGGATGGATTTAATCCTAATTCATATGATGTCTGCGAATCTTATTTATTAAAGGTAATCTCTGACATTGCTCCTCCTCCTACGGCATTTATAGCCTATTTCATCCTCTGACTTGGGCGTCGAAGTGCCTACGGCTTCCACCACACCGGTGGGTAGACCCTTCACGCTCACTCTACCTTTATTTTACAAGATCGCCAGTGCCCTCAACCTACGAAATCTCGATTGTGGACCTCGGGCGAAAACCAGCGTCTACAGTAACCATGCTAGTATTACATCAAACAAGTCAAACATATCAACAAGTTAACCGAATTACTAAATTATTATAAGTTCGAAATTATTAACTTGTTATTATCCTTTATTCTTAACTCATGTCAAATTTTCATATTAACATGTCTACATATGGGTCAATCTCATAGCTAACGTTCAAAGCATACAAAGCAAAGCTCAAATATCATAGAGTATATCGTTAACATCAATCTCACTTCAATAACATGAAATATGAAGTCATATATCTACCCTTTTATCACAAATATCCATATTTGAAATATCATCAAATCGACAAGTTAAACAAACTTTCTTCATTTTGAAACAAACTCTTTCAATTCAATGCAAACTTCCTCAATGGCTTAACATTCAAGATTCATATGCATTTACACATACCGTGGCATACCTATCTTATATACATGTAAAAACAATTCCCAAGTTCACACATATACATACACACCAATACAACTTAACAAACATGTTTTATAATATCTAATACTTACATTAGCTTTCAAATTCATTCATTCATTCATTTCACATAAGCATACACTATCCATATATTTTACGAGTTCTACCATACACATACATACACACAGTCACACATACAATCATCATACAACCAGCCAAAAAGCACACATAACAATCAATACATCAAAGAACATACCATCAAACAATACATACATATGGCTGGCTTACTCATACAATGCTCGTATATTCAAATTGTATGTAGTTTATCATCATATACATATTCAAATATATGTATCAATGGTTATTCATGTACTTATTCATTTACATATACATAGACATATTATTACATATTCAAACACTCACATAATATATATGTTCAAACATACGAATATATACATTATTACGAATGCAAATAACATAACTTTAACAATCCCTATATCTTTCATTTATCAATCAAACATACTTAGTTTCCTATTTTCTATTTGGAAACCTTTGATACAAAGCTTATTAATTACAAATATTCATTTAAAAAGTGTTTGGGTTATACTCATTCCTTATCATGCTTAACCTATTCAATCTCTATATAAATAAATCGCATATATAAACAATATCAACTTATTCATATATCTTATTCATACATAAGCTAATGTCAAATCAGAAATCATGATTTTCCCCATTTGACAATTCCATATAACAAACATATACATATCTTAACATCAAACAGATATACAAATATATGTTCGTATACTTGTACATTTACTTATTCATTTACTTACACGTAATCATATCATTACATGTTCAAACCCTTACGTACATCTATACATACACATAGACATTATGCTCATCAAACATTTCACTTCACATCAATGCATTAACAAAAATTCATATATGTGGCGGTCGATAAACTTAACTATACGTAATCTTGTACCTCATACTCAAAATCACCTCTTAACTGATCTCTTTTATCCTAACACATTAGTCGTCTATATCTATGTGTATATATATATATATATATTTGTGTGTGTGTGTGTGTGTGTGTGTATTTTAAAACACGAATTCACCAATTCAAGTTCTCGTCGCATGAGTTACTTATCTGGCTTCATGAGCACTGTAGGTCCTCGTCAAATCTGTCAAAACAAATGGTGAAACGCCGTCAGAATCGTAATTTACGGTATTCTCGACTTAACTACGATTAAATTCCAAATCTTTCCGGGACAACCAAAGCAAGTCCGATTTCAAATACTTTCAGTTTCAGTCATCTTAAAACATCATTATAAACTAACCCAAGTGGCCAGTTAACTTAAATTCTCGGTTTACGTATTTTTTAGAAAATATTTCGAAAACGTTTTTGCAAACGCAACTGAAGGAACTCGAACCCTTCGAACCTTCCCAAATTTAACTAAACATATTCATAATATCATGTATAACTCATAACTACCATTAAAATCAAAACACGTCATTATATGCGAAAATCCACTTTTACCGGAAACTTGCATATTCTATCGGATCGATCAAACTCATTTCGTTTTCACTCATATTCAATATATTAATACTCAAATAATTCAATTTATATCAATACTCTACTCTACGAAGCTATTTGATACATCCAACATTTAGCGGAAAACTTGAAATTAACGACTTTTTACCGAATGGTCTTACCGAGATTCCGAGGGCATATACGGACTCCAAATGATCCCACGAATGCGTTGGAATCGACGGAATTCTGATCGGAGCTACTGTTCATCGTGGGTTACTGTTCATCTGAATCTTCATTCCTTGTTTCGCGTGCAACCGTGCACGGAATAGAAAATCCATCACCGCCAACTTGTAGTACTCTCCGAGAGCTTCGATTTGGCGGGTGGCTCGGGTCGTGAAACTAAACGAGGAGCCGGGATTGACAAACAATTTGCGCGTGAATCTCTCATTCTTGTCACCGTTACCGTTGTCCTGGCGGCTACCGCCGGCCATCACAAGGTGGAGGGGTGGTCGGCGCACTCCCTTGGCTGGTCGCGCCGGCCGGTGGTGATCGGCAGGCCGTCGACGTGACCAACAAAGCAGAGAACATGATTTGAGGTTAGAGGGTCGAGTTGAAGAGTTTATGAAGTTTTGCCATTTTGGCAATTTCTGGAAATTATGGAGTATTTTCGGAAAATTACATTTTGACCCCCGAAAATTATAATTAGGTCCTCAATAATTGGGCTTTCTCGAAAATTCATATTTTTGAAGCCCTTTCTGATGCAAATTTCGAAAAATGTTGAACACTTAAGTTGTTCGTCTCAGAAAAACGAGTCTGATGGTTCAAGAATCAACTCAATCAGAGTTTTTTTTTCTATCTTTATAAACGAAATAAGAAACTTTTATGTATTTAATGATATAAATAAACACTTATTTTCGAATAGCATCACATTTTGAATTCCAAACTTCAATTCAGAACTCTTCCAGAACCGTTCCAAAAATATTCGGGATATTACATTTTGTGCATCTATGTTAACATTTACATTAATCACCAATTCTTTGCATTATTTTCACTATCCATGTCTATCCAACTTGTCATGGAAGATAAAGTTTTCAATAGGAAATAAGATTAGAAGACTTACCTTATGCAATTTAGAGAAACCCTAATTTTATTTCTTGCCTTCCTTTACATTCTGTAGGCATTGCATTTTCGCATGTGAAACCCGATGATGAGTCTCATTTGGAGGCACTACCTTTTGAGTCATGAAAGCCGCGGGAAACGGATATCGGAAGGGGGAATTCAGAATAAACAAGCTCACTGTCTTCGTTGGTGATGCGTTCGTTACTTCGTTCGAACGGAAAACAGATTGCGGGCGTTCGTGCAGCGTTCGAGGGAGCGTTCGAACGGTATCGGTAATTCTGGTTTTGCTGCTAGCCTCACACCCAGCCCATTTAGCCCCCCAAAGCCCATAAAACACATCCCAAATTAAATAAATAAATATTAACTTAAATATTAAACATTAAATAAAGTATTTAAACCATTTACCAATTAAATAAAATATTACCTAAACTAAAAAGAAGATATGCCTAATAAAATCAATCTTAACCAATTAAAGCCAATCATATATTTGACTTCCTAATCTAATAAGATATTTACCAATATAAAATATTTGTATTCCTAAACCAACACAAATTAAATATTACAACTTCCTAATTTAAAATATCTTGTCCCCCCTCAATCTTGTGTATGCCTTTCTCACCTCTCCTAATTTGGAAACAATATCCCTTCCCTTGTCAACCCTAGCCATTCTCTATATAAACAACCCCTAACCAAGGCCATTCCTCTCCTGGACACAACACAATTCACACCCCAGCTCTCTCGAAATCTCTCTAAACTCTCTCTACACACCCAAAACAGACAAAAAGAGAAAACACTTCATACACACACGAAAAGAGAACAAAAGAACCTCAATCATCTCCTCCATAGCCGAATCTACCACAAGTAACCACCCTCACATCACCGAAACTACAAGCACCAAAACAACCCCTAATCACCACCGAAAACCAGCCCCTCTAAACCTCCATATATCACCGAAAATCACACACACAGCAGCCCAAATCCTAAAAAAACAGTAACTTAGAAAACTACATAGATAATCTTAAAAATAATCACTTTTAATTGCACTAAGAACCCACACAACTTGGAATAGTTCTTTGAAAACATTGAAACAGGTAGCCCTTGCAGTGAGCAGCAAAACAAGAGCCGAATAGGAGCAGAACGGAGTTCGAATCGTAAGCAAAGCAGCGGAACAGTGAGCTAGGACATCGAACCAGCGGACCAGAAAAAGTTGCGGAGCTTTACCCCCCTTTCGATCTTCGTGGAACGTGAGTCCGAGAGACGGCTTAAAAGGTTAGACCTGAGGGTATCTTTCACACTTATTCTCATTTTACTTTCTGGTCATTTATTTTGATTATATTTTCTGTATTTGTGGTACCTATTGTTGTATGATGTATGTTGTGGGTATTGGATGAATGAGAGATGTGTCAACTCTCGCGGTATATCGGATGGAAACCCGGACATAAATTTCATAGCCGATTCCGAATGGACGGTAATATGATCTGTACTCGGCCATAATTCCACGTACCGCTTGGGTAAACGGCACCATCTTTCTTTTGTTATGTTGCCCTTTGTTCATTTAGTTTGCTTACTTGAATTCAATATATCGTTAGTTTATGCATGATTCAACCAAGCGCATGGGCTTAGTGATTAGTCCAAAGGTCCTCCATTTGGAGACAAAGAGCCGAAAAGGCCACCTTCGTGACACTACTTACTTTCGCCGCGCCGTTTGATGTATGTTCGGTTGGACGCGAGATACGTCAATCGGGCATACTTAGTTTGATATTGTTATCTTTATTTTCGTATGTATAAGTCAATCGAGCGCATGGGCTTAGTAAGTGTGTTGTGAGATCCCCTATGGGGAGGGGCTAAAAGCCCTTTACACGATGTTTTGCCGCGCCGGTTGATGTGTGTTCGGATTGGATGTAAAGTGTGTTCAATCGGGCATACTTGGTTGATATGATTGGTTCTATTCTTGTATGTGTGATGTGACGCGCATGGGCTTAGCATGTTGGTCTAAAGGTCCTCTATTTGAGAGATCAAGAGCCCCAAAAGGTCACCTTTACGGCAGTGCTTCGCCGCGCCCTTTTATTTCTGTTTATATATTGCATCCTATTCATGCATCAGGTCCGTGTCCGTTCGAACGCGTTCACGAACGCAACTCGAACGCGCATGTGTTTTTGCCTTATTATGTGTCAGGTCTCGTATCCGTTCGAACGCGTTTACGAACGCTACTCGAACGTGAGTATTCTGTCTCATTTCCGTTCGAACGTGTTTTACGAACGCTACTCGAACGTGAGCATTCTGTTTCATTTCCGTTCGAACGCGTTTACGAACGCTACTCGAACGTGAGCATTCTGTTTCATTTCTGTTCGAACGCGTTTACGAACGCTACTCGAACGTGAACATTCTGTTTCATTTCCGTTCGAACGCGTTTACGAACGCTACAACGAACGTGCACACACTGAACTGAGTCTGTCTTATTATATTCATGCATAATTGCCTATTGGTTGATCTTTCTTATGCAAATGTGTCCAATTCGTATGCTTATGTCATGATAACTTTGAGTATTATTTCTTGCGGTATATCGGATGGAAACCCAGACGTAATTCCGTAGCCGATTCCGAATGGACGGTAGTGCGGTCTGTACTTTGGCTACAATTCCACGTACCGCTTGGAAAGTGCCCATATGTGTGCTTGTAGGGTCAATATGTGTGCTTGTGTTTTCCCGAATGTGGTTTTAATTTTGTATGTTCATTGCTATCTTGAGATATATTAAGCATGCAATTTTGAATATGAGATATATGTAAAAATGTACACATAAGTTTTATTTTGCATATGAGAATTTAGAAGCATGATACTCTTGGAATAAGTGTTACTTAAGCTTAGTTAATTATTACATGAAATCATTTCATTACAAGTGACATAAGTAAGGGACCATTCCGAACCCAATGGTTTGAGGTCTTCCCTTGCGAGGGTGAATGCGGCCTTAAATCTTTGTCCCGGTTCACACCGGGTGGCGACTCCATGTTATGTAATCCTTCCCAACTAGGCCGCGAGCCTAGGAACGGCGTCGCTCAGTTTCTGTGTCCCACACATTCCTTTCTTCTTCTTTTCTTTCTTCTCCTCCTTCTTCATTTCTTTTCCCTAATGTTTTTTTTATTCTTTCTCCTCTCCACCGAATTCTACCTTCTCCCTTTTATTCTAGCTTTATCTTCTCTTTTTTTTTCTAGATATTGTTTTTTTAACTTTTCAAATAGATAAAACGCTTGTCTTCTTCCAATTTGTTACTCTTTTTAGTTCTATTACCCTTTAACTCTTTCAATCATATCGTTCTTTCTTCATTTAAAAGCCTCCCCAAATGACTCATATAAAACCCCCCCCCCCCCCCCCCCCCTCTCTATGTTCTAATTAATCCTAGGACATACTTATTTAGATCATAACCTATACTTATATAAATATATTAATACTATGGTACCTATCAACGTAATGCACATGCTCAAATGTACTTCTTATACAATTGCACATATGCAAATATTATGTGCATGAAACACGTATGTTTAAGTGAGATATTTATAGAATGCATTTGTTCACGGAAATAAACATGTGAATCAGGTCAAAATATTACAATTCTCCCATCTTATAAAAGAATTATGTCATCGAAAGTCACTCACCACTATTAGAGAATAAGTAAGGATATTGACGTCTCATGTGCTCTTCTCCTTCCCAAGTAGCCTCATTAGGCAAATGATGATTTTATCTCACTTTGACCATCGATATTACTGTATTTCTCAATCGTCTCAACTGTTACTTAAAGATCTCAATTGGTTATTCCCGATAAGTTATATCATCTGACAATTCAATTTCCAGCTCAGACAAACGATACCGCTAAAAAAAATAATAAATAATACTTAAATTTGATAATGAAAATTTTTAAAATATAATCCATCTCTCAACCCTTAAAAAAAGAGTAATGATTTACATATTTAAATTTTTACTTAAAGTTTCTACACTCATCTCACTGTAGTTACAGTAAGTTACAGTAACTCATTGTAGTTACAATGAGAGAGTTATAGAAACTTTAAGTAAAAATTTAAGTATATTTATCATTTTTATTAAAAAAATCTATTATATTTTTTTGGAAGTAAAACAACTTTAGTAGAATTTGCAATCCAAACAACCACACTTAAATCATACGAGTAACCAGGAAACCACGTAGCCAAATCCAAATCACGCCACGTGGAAAGGTGGATCCCCACTCATTCCACTTGGCACTTCATTAACCGTGAGATCAGCTTCAAACCACGTGGCATAATCATATCCCGTCTTTCAGAAACCCGAAAGCACAGAGACCGAGTTGTACGATACAATATAATAAGATATTTTAGTTCTTAACTTGTGCTTTGGTTTTCTTTCAACGACAGTATAATAAATAGATAGACATTAGAAACAAGGAAAGCCCTTGTGGATCGGAAAACAAAAAGAAGAAGTAAATTACAGAGACCGCACAGAAACGTAGAACAAGATGATGAAGATTTTCGTCAAAACTCTCAAAGGAACTTCATTCGACCTCGAAGTGAAACCTGAAGACACGGTTTGTTCTCCTCTGTTGAGTTATTTGCAATTGCCGTTCGTCGTTTACGGAAATAAGTGATATTTAGGGTTTTATTTATTTGGATGTGTTTTTGAAATTATTAATTGTAAATATTAATTCATAATTGGATTCAATTTTGGTCTTTTTTTTTTTAACCGCGTAAATATAATTGTGTGTTTGGTTAGTTAATATTTGTGGCGAATTGAGTACGATAGATGAATAGATAGTTGTGTAGTGTGAATTTGTACAGTGATTGATTCGTGATAATCATGAAGTGTAAAAAAAGTGTAGTTTGGTGTTTATACGGTCATTAAAAGTGTGTTTTATACACTTGCGTAGTAAGGATATTTATTCCCGAACAATAAACTGAAGAGAATGCAATGATTTTATGAGAATCATGTGATTGGACTGTTTATCCCATTGACAAGTAACTTGATTTTAGAAACTAAAGGGGTAAATTATCATGATGCACTGAGTTAAATGATGTTGTTGGAAATGTATCGGGTTCGGGTCACCCATGGTGGGTCAAACCCGGCTCACATCCATGTTTTTTGATCGAAGAATCTCTGCAGAAAAAGGTTAGCAATTATGTTGAGATCATTTAGATTTATTTCAATATATTTGTAAATAAATCATATACTAGTAATGCATGTTTGGTTAGATCCTAAGTGGGTAATTCATGGATTTATTCCATGTTAATATGGATTTGTTCCTGCAGATGTCATCTAGTTTATCAATGCAGTTAAAGTGAATCTGGAAGAGTTTGACATTTTGAAGAGGTTGTTTTATAGCTTCTTCATTTTTTGGGGTTTTCTTAGGTTAATGGATTGGGACTGGTGTTAGATTAAAGTAAGTTTGTATTTGAACATGGAGAATACAGATTGGAAGAGTTGTTTTGCTTTTGGATTCAATCAGACCAAACTAAGTTGAACTCGGTTTGGAGCGGCTGCTTACAGAACTCAGTGCTTTATTTCTATGTGGATATTGAATTTGAGCGTCATTGTGATATTGTATTTCATTTATTTCAAAAATTTTCTTGTAAAATGGTCATTTGGGTGAAGATGAGGACGCTGTATGCAGTGAAGGACCTGTGACTTGGTTGTGCCTAAAATGTTCATAACGCATCACAATAGCATGTAAATTCCACTGAAATAAATCCAAGCAAAGTTCCTGACTTAACAAGAGAAGAAGGCATTGACAATGAAAGTAGGATGCCACTGTTGTTTATGATCCTTCTGGTGTACAACCAACAACCATCAATTCATATCTGTTTTATTGAGCTGGTAGAGAACAAAGTTAACTAGAGAAGAATGTCAAGTCAAAAGGTTAATAGGAGTAGGATTTCATGTCAATATTATTGATCCATGGGAGTAGGATTTCTTCTCCTCCTTATTTTTTTCCCCAATAAATTAACACATTAGGACTCTTTGGCACCTAACACTTGACAAAAAATGCATGTTCTCTGTCGGTCTTTTTTTTTTTTTTCAAAACAACAATTAAAACTTATAATCTTTCCTTTTAGGTCGCTGATGTGAAAAAGAAGATAGAAACTGTTCAAGGATCGGATGTTTATCCTGCTGCACAACAAATGCTGATTTATCAAGGGAAAGTCCTCAAAGATGACACTACACTAGAAGATAACAAAGTAGCTGAAAATAGTTTTGTTGTTATTATGTTAACTAAGGTGAGATTTTTGTTCTCAGTATTTTTGTAGAACAACTTTTGTTTTATTTGAATGATTTTTGGTTTTGTACTTATATTTTTCTGGAAAAAGTTGTTCAGTTTGATTTTTTAGGGTTTTTGTTGCTCTTGGCACCTGCAGTTCTGTTTTACCTTTGCTATGAATTCTTTAAATAGACAAAATCTTACCGTGACATGAGCATCATATTGTTATGTGGGTTTTCTATTGGCAAGTAGAAAGAACTAAGAGCATGGCATTTATGATTTACTGTAGTTTTAGTTATATATACAGGATACCTCGTCTATGCCTTTAATGCATATTTGAAGAACAGACGTAAGAATTTGTTAAGCATGAGCTAGGATTTGTGATGTTTATGATTTTTTGCTGGTTGATTAAGATGTTGATTTATTGCGATTCCATAGACAATACCTCAATGCATATCTGAAAAGCAGTGGAATTTGTTCAGTAAGAGCTTCATAATGAATAAAAAAATATGTTGCTTAGGGGTTAAATTAAGAACTAATGTGTGCATTCAATCCTAAAAACTATTAGCATGGCTGAAGTTCCTTGGAGCTTGAATTTTACATAATGTTTAT
>SKCR01054367.1:0-29631 GCA_019454045.1 Zanthoxylum bungeanum | reverse complement strand
GCATCACTATTTGCACAGATCATTGTGTTGTTGTAGCAAATTAACTATGTGACAAGGAAATTGCACTCTCATCATTTGTGATTAGATCACCATAAATATATAAATGAAGAGAGGTCCCTATGATTAGTTCCTGGACTGAGAATGATATGAGACAGTATAGTCCCCGAATGATTAATCATTAAATATCCCTAGCCGTAGTATTATCGAGACTGGACATCGATAATGCGGAATAGGCTAGTATTGCACTTGTGTGCGTTGTGAGGGCACAACGACATAGTTCTCATATATATAAGTATTGGATACTTATGCAAGTGCGATAAGAGGTCGTGTTTCACCGATGGTACGGGAAACAGCTTCGCTCTGGATAGACCCCTCGGAATCCCATTGGTATTATGACTATGTGTCTATGGGAGGCCGAAATCAAGGTAGGTGTGTATAGTCTTAACCTGAGACTTGCATCGCTAATACTTGCGATAATCGGTAGACTTTGGTCTTGGTGGTACAGGGCTTTAACCGGTTCTGCGTACACCACTTCTGGGTTTATCAGAGAGTCGTAGTGTATTGGGTGTGATGTCAAGACGGAAGTATCACTTCAGTCATATTGGAGATGATGTCACGCAGGATACGGTACTAGTGCTCTTGAGTGTTGCGCAACCAATCGGGATATTGTGACCAGGTCATAACTATCCGATTATAGAGACTATGTTACCAGACATCCGATATGTGCTTCGGACGGGGGGTAGACACTTATCCAGCCCCAGCCCTAGCACGTGACTATCCGATACTGGGCCGATATGCACAATACAATAGTATACTACGCTTGATACATATCTTAATATTCTTCAATGGATATGTCCGGAGAATTGGGTAGACTTGGTGCTTTGCTAGGAGTCGACCTTGTCTCGTAAATCGGTAAAACGTAGTACTTGGTACGTACGTGATTCAGATACTCCGACAACCGTATTTACGTCCAACTTATCCGGGGATCTCATGGGTCGCTTCCCGATAATCCACCGATGACGCACAACTCGCACTCTTGAATAATCTGGGATTATATAGAAGAGAGAGAAATTAATCTAGGATTAATTACGGAGATATTTTATCTAGGATAAAATATCGTCTAGAGAGAGATAACGATTAATTTGGAATTAATCGGTAAATTAATATATTCGATATATTAAACGAAATTAGATTTCGACGCGGAATTAAAATTAGATTTTAATTCGGGCAAAGGAATTAATTTAGAATTAATTCGTTAGCGACATGAATAGTGAATTCGCTAGGCGTAATCATTTAATTACGACGCGACGGAAAAATCGTTAATTTGGAATTAACGAACCCGAGCCCGAGTGTGATTGCGAGCGCATTCGTATTTCGAATTTGAGTGCGGCATCGCAAGTCGCATCAAGCGTCAAATCAATCGTCACATCAAGCGTCAAATCAAATGTCACTTTGAGTGATGTGACTTGACAACATGTCACTTTATTAAAGTGACTTGATGTGAATGATGATGGACTTGACATAAAGTGTAAAGCATTTTGGTGGGAAAACCTTTTGGTTTTTGGCTCCAAAATTCATTTAATTTATTAGATAAAATTAAATGGAAATTGATTTATTTTGGAAAAATATTAATCAAAAAGGCTTTACACTTTTTGGAACAAGTTAACACATTTCTTCTCTCTCATTTCTTTCTCTTCTTCTCACGCCCAAATCCAAAATAGTGGACTGTTTTTGAAGCCAAAAACCGTGAGCATGAGGGAAGCCAAGAGTGGGTTTCCATGGTGAAAATTCAAGTGCTAGCACACTTACGAGTCTTGCGAAGGTGGTAGGGAGGTTCACCCATGAGCCGGGATCCGTCGGACGAGGCTTGGAGCTCCGTTTTCTCAGCTCAAAATCTGAAAACGTGGACAGTGGACTGCTGCAGTTCATGCGCCAAAACAGTGAGCATTTTGGCTTCAATCGTCTTCAAATCGACTCATCCGACCGATGTAAGTATTCCGCTATCTTCGTTGGTCTATTCACGCATTGTTTTCATGTCTTGTATGATCTTGGGACCTAGATTAAAACCAACAGGAGGCCCATTGGGGGAACATCGGGAACAAAGCCCGTTTCTGCTAAAATTTCCGCTATCCGGAACCGGCAGTTTTCGAACTTGGGAAGGCCCATGTCCAAGGTGCTAGAGAAACTGAAGAGGCAAAGGCTCTTAAAACCTTAGAAGCCAAACCATTACCCAATCCCCTACCATCGCATTATAACCTAAGCCTTTACTGTCACTTTCACCAACAAAAATGCCATGACACCGACAACTGCGCCCGACTCCGCCATGAAATCCAAGACTTGATAGACTCCAAGAAAATACCTATCCAGAAACAGAACAGCCTGACACAACAGAAACCCTACCCAACTACCGTGTCGTACCACCACCAGCATATATGATCAATTCTGGCCTCCCAGAAGACCTTGTCCTGAAATCCTTTCACCCTCAAGCCTTTTGCCTGGGAATCTGGGATAGTACTAGTGAAGATGAGTTTGAGCAGGGGAAAAACTTTTGGCTTGATTCTCTAGCAGTGATGAGGAAGAAGTAAGGGGAATGACACGTAGCGGTCGTTTTTACAATGATATGGTGGAAAAGGGTAAGGAAGTTTTGACAGATGGTAGAGAATTGGTTGAGACTGTAGAAAATATTGAGGGAGATATAGTGATGAGGCAATTGAGGAAGACTAGAGCACAAGTGAGTATCTGGGAACTGTTATGTGCATCTCGGGAGCATAGACAGGCTATGGTTGAGGCCTTGAGCAAGATTGTGGTACCGGAGGATGCCAACCCCGCAATGTTTGTTAGGTCGGTTCAGAAAGAAGCTTTGCAGATATCCTTTTCTGAGGATGAACTCCCGGTGGAGGGAAGAAATCATAACAGGCCTCTATTTATCAGGGCCGAGGTGAGGGGCAAGAAAACTTCATGTGTGATGGTGGATGACGGTTCGTCCATCAATGTGTGCCCGCTGAAAATTGGCAAGATTGGGTATGAAAGCAACAGACTTGGATCCCTCCAGTATGACTATTAAGGCTTATGATGACAGTAAAAGGGGAGTTGAGGGTACCTTTGTGGCTATGGTCAAGGTAGGATCGATTGAAGATGAGGTTGAGTTCACAGTGCTGGACATCCCAACCACTTTTACCTTATTGTTGGGAAGGCCTTGGTTTCACAAACTTGGGGGCGTGTCTTCCACTTTGCATCAGATGATCAAGTTCCCGTAAGAGGGAGAAGTTGTTACCATCCGGGCTGAGTTAGATAATGTCGTGGCTGCCTTGGAGATACAACCTTTCACGAGGTTTCAGGTGTCAGCTACTTTCGAGGAATGGGTGGATCCTAGGGTGGCTAGGATTATGGAGAAAATGAAGTTTGAGCCGGGTAAAGGTTCAAAATTGCCAGATTTCAGAGGACAGACTACTCGGAAGGGTTTGGGGTACAAATCTGACGAAGAAAAACCGAAGGTCAAGAAAAAGGGCCTGAGACTGATGGAATGTTTTGTGAAAGCTTCAGGATATCAAGGGGAGCCTGAACCTGTGGAAGTCAATGGGATTGTGGTGCCTGGATTTGAGATCTTCCAGGATTTGTTGGGTGAGAAACCACTGACTGAAGAAGCTACGGAAGCAGAGATTTGGGAAGAAGAATTGATGAAGTTAGAGAGCCTGACTCTGGGAGAGGATGAGAAGTCTGAGGAAGACCTGATTGCAAAGGAAGAAGTGTCTATAGATGATGAAGACATTTACCTTACTGATTTATTTGAATGTACTTCCGCATTATCCAATAATAAAGACATTTCTTTTGCTTACTTGCCTGAGTCATTTCCATTTACTCTATACGAATCAAGCATATTTGACATCAGTTCAGCCAGAACTATTGCATTTAACTTGGGTACACTTGAAAACCCCAAGGAAATTCTGATTGCAAGTGAAGTAACCTCCGAAGAGAGGGAGAAACTGGAAGAAGTGTTGGTCAGATATGCCAAAGTATTTGCTTGGTCCTATGAAGACATGCCTAGGGTAGACAGAAACATTACCCAGCACACAATACCAACTTATCCGAATATGAGGCCAGTAAAATAGAAACTCTGACGGATGAGACCAGAATGGGCTGAGAAAGTCAGAGAGGAAGTTAAAAAACAGATAGATGTGGGGTTCTTGGAAGTAGTAAAGTATCCTGAATGGTTGGCTAACATAGTACCGGTACCGAAGAAAGATGGGAAGGTCAGAATGTGTGTAGACTACAGAGATCTCAATAAAGCTTGTCCGAAAGATGATTTCCCTTTGCCGCATATAGATGTTCTGGTTGATAGCGCGGCTTTATCCGCTATGTATTCATTTGCAGATGGGTTTTCAGGTTACAATCAGGTTCTCATGGCTGAGGAAGATAAACACAAGACTGCATTTGTTACCGAGTATGGTACTTATTGTTACAAGGTGATGCCGTTTGGGCTTAAGAACGCAGGAGCTACTTATCAGCGGATGGCCACTACACTTTTCCATGACTTGATGCACAAAGAGATTGAGGTGTATGTGGATGACATGATGGTGAAATCGGAGACAAGGGTTGGGCATATTGAGGTATTGGAAAGGTTTCTTCAGAGAGTTGACAGATATAACCTGCGGCTTAACCCCAAGAAATGTGTGTTTGGGGTGACATCAGGGAAATTGCTTGGTCATACAGTGGGAATGGGCGGAATAGAGGTAGACTCCGAAAAGATCAAGGCAATCACAGAAATTTCTGCACCGAAGACAGAAAAGGAAGTCAGAGCATTCTTGGGGAAGATTTAGTACATCAGTCGGTTTATTACCAAAGTTACATCGGTATGTGAGCCTATCTTCAAACTGTTGAGAAAAGATCAGCCAGTGAGATTGAATGAACAGTGTCAGACCGCCTTCAACAGAATCAGAGAGAACTTGGTAAAGCCACCTGTATTGAAACCTCCGAGACCGGGCAGACCTTTGATATTGTATTTGGCTATAGAATCAGAAGCACTGGGGGCTATGATGGTACAGGCAGATGAGACAGGGGTAGAACATGCAGTTTATTATCTGAGTAAGAAGATGCTCCCGTATGAGGCTCGATATCAGGAGGTTGAGAAGATCTGTCTTGCAGTGGTATGGGCTTCCAGAAAGTTGCGACATTATTTCCAGTCTTACAAGATCCAGGTGGTGGCAAAGGAGAATCCTCTGAAATATCTTCATTCAGTGCCTTCACTAGTGGGAACATTGGGCAGATGGTTGGTATTGTTGACAGAGTTTGACATTGAGTATCTCACCTCCAAAGTAATCAAGGGGTGAGCAGTAGCAGAGTTTCTGGCATTGCAACCTGTTGAGGGGGATCAGTATAAGTTTGAGTTTCCAGATGAAAAGATCCAAGCAATAACAGTTCAGAGATGGAAGATGTATTTTGACGGGGTAGTGAATTACAAGGGAGCCGGAATCGGGATCGTGATAGTGACCCCCGAGGGAGAGACTTTGCCTTTGGCCAAGAGGTTGACATTCAAGGTGACTAACAACATGGCCGAGTATGAAGCATGTGCTTTTGGTTTGACAGCATTGATAGCCTTGAAGGCCGGGAGTGTGGAAATCTACGGAAATTCTATGTTGGTAGTCCAGCAGATGCGAGGAGAATGGGAATTGAAAGAAGAACGGTTGAAGCCTTACCTTTTCACCTCAGAAAATTGGCACAGGTTATCCCCAGGTGTAAGTTTCAGCACTTACCGAGAGAAGAGAATCAGATGGCAGATGCATTGGCTACACTTGCAGCAACTTAGGAAAATCCGGAAAAGTTAGTAATGAGACCGTTGATACTGACAACAACAAGTAAACCTGTTTATGAGATTGAAAGAATTCTGGAAGTTGAGGTTGACGACGGTAAACCTTGGTATTATGACATTCAGAGGTATCTGGAACATGATGAACTCCCGGAAGGAGCAGGAAGAAAAGACAGAATAGCCATTCAGAAGTTAGCTTCCCAGTATGTGACTTTGAAAGGGGAACTGTACAAGAGGCAGGCAAACGGTATTCAGTTAAAGTGTTTGAGAAAAGAAGAAGCTCAGCATGTAATGGAAGAAATACACGCCGGGGTATGTGGTCCGCATATAAATGGGTTGAATCTGTCCCGCAAGATAGTGAGATAAGGTTTTTATTGGTCAACCATGGAAACAGACTGCGCGAGGTTGGTAAAGCATTGTCATGACTATCAAGCACATGGTAATTTGAATCACTTACCGCACACAGAATTACACGGGTTGTCAGAGCCGTGGCCTTTCTCAGCATGGGGGATTGATATGATTGGGGAAATTCGACCGAATGCATCAAATGGGCATCGCTTCATAGTAGTGGCAGTAGATTACTTCTCGAAGTGGGTGGAAGCCAAATCATTTCGTAATGTTACAGCAAAACAAATGGCAAAGTTTATAGCTCGGAACCTCATTTGTCGGTATGGCATGCCACATCATGTAGTGATAGACAACAGGGTCCAGTTTTAAGGAGAGACGAAGACAATGTTACAGAGGTATGTGATAGGCCACCACAAGTCATCACCGTACATGTCGCAGGCAAATGGGGCAGTTGAGGCAGCCAACAAGACTATAAAGACAATTTTAGCTAAGATGACAGAAAATTGCAGAGATTGGGCCGAGAAATTACCGTATGCTTTGTGGGGGTACAGAACATCAGTAAGATCAGCAACAGGGGCCACACCTTACTCTTTGGTCTACGGAATGGAAGCAGTATTGCCAGTAGAAGTGGAAATACAGTCTATGAGGGTATTAGCAGAGGCAGAATTACCGAAACAGGAATGGGCCGCACAGAGGTTTGATCAGTTAGCACTATTGGATGAGAAGAGAACAAAGTCTTTGTATCACATGCAGTTGTATCAGAAGAGACTAGCTCGGGCATTCAACAAGAAAGTGCGTCCTACCAAGATCAGAAAGGGTGATTTGGTACTTAAGCAGTCGAGGCCGTCAACGACAGATCCGAGAGGAAAATTCAGACCAAACTGGGAAGGACCTTACATAGTGCAGAAGGTAATGGGAAATGGAGCAGTGAAGCTATCAGACTTGGAAGGAAACGAGTTCACCAAGCCGATCAACGTAGACAGATTGAAGTAATACTTTGCCTAAGAGAGAGAGAAGACCGAGCAGTCACCACGAGAATTGGCTGAAGATCTAACCCAACGGAATAAGAAAATCATTCATGCATACACGTAACATTGCATTCTCTTTGTGTTTTTTTCTGTTTTGTGTTCGCAGGTTCAAAGAAGGGAGAAAGCGGCAGGAATGAGCCAAGCAACGTCAACGCAATTTTAGTTTTTGGGATGAGTCCCAAGGGGCGAGGTCCATATCAGTTTTGGGCGAGGCCCATATCGTGTCGTCTCCAGGTATGGAGACACATCATCAGTTCGAGGGCGAGGTCCCTATTGATGGTGGTGTTGGGTCGAGGTGCCCAGGGTCGAGGTGCCCCCGTTGTCAGTTGTAGTTCCGGGTCGAGGTGCCCACTACATCATCAGTTCGAGGGTGAGGTCCCTATAGTCAGCGGTGTTGGGTCGAGGTGCCCCCATTGTCAGTTGTAGTTCCGGGTCGAGGTGCCCAGGGTCGAGGTGCCCGCTACATCACCAGTTCGAGGGTGAGGTCCCTATAGTCAGCGGTATTGGGTCGAGGTGCCCAGGGTCGAGGTGCCCCCGTTGTCAGTTGCAATTATTGGGACGCGTCCCAGGATCGAGGTCCGCTGCAGTACCAACTCAAATTGAGGCGGCAGCCGAGCCAGGTAAGTAAAAATGCATTGCATAACTTTGATAGGATTGTTCAAAGTCACACACTGCACAAGTCCCATCAAAGTGGGGGCGACTCTAGGCATTGCATTTGCGCATGTGAACCCCGATGATGAGTCTCAGTTGGAGGCACTACCTTTTTAGCTAAGGATATTGCGGGAAACGGAGGTCGGAAGGGGAAATTCAGAATAAGTACGTCATCAAGTTCATTCCATAAGTTCACTGCCTTCATTAGTGCTGTGTTCGTTACTTCGTTCAAACCTCAGGCAGATTGCGGATGTTCGTGCCACGTTCTAATTGGCGTTCGAACGGCGTCGGTGTTTCTGGTTTTACTGCTAGCCTCGCACCCCAGCCCATTTAGCCCCCCAAAGCCCATAAAAAAACATCCCAATTTAATTAAATTAAACATTAAATATCAAGTAAAATATTTAAATCATTTACCAATTAAATAAAACATAAAATATAATCATACCTAATAAAGATAAATCAAATATATTAACTTTCTAACTAAACAAATCACATACTAAATTAAGAAGATGTCATGCCTAATTAAAATCAATCATAACAAATTAAAGATTTTGTATTCCTAATCTAAACCAAATTTGTCCCCCCTCAATCTTTGACTTTCCTTGCTCAACACCAAATCATATCCCCTCTTTAAAGCCAAAATCCCTTCCTTGTGAGACAAGGTGAAGCCCTAGCCATTCTCTATATAAATAACCCCTCACCAAGACATGCACTCCTCTAGCTCATACACTACTCACACGCAAGTCACAGCAAGAAACCTTAAGACATCACACGCCAATCACAAGAAAGATAGCAAATCATTCCCTTCATCCTTACCCTCACATCACTGAAAATACAATAGCCATTCACACCCCCTACAACCACCAAAACAACCCCTAATCACCACCGAAAACCAGCCCCATAAACCTCCATACATCACCAAAAATCACACCAAACACAGCAGCCCAAAATCACCTTAAAACAGCAGTAAAACTACGCCAAAAACAGTAGCCTAAAACACCAAAAAGAACACCCAAAACAGTCCATCAATGACATCAAAACAGTCCACAAACAGTAAGCAGAAAATACAGAGGAAACGGCACAAAACCACAAGGAAAGAGCAGCAAAACGGATTCGAAACAATAGCTTGAGCGGCCGAACAGCGAAGGAAAAGGCAAACCAGTGAACCAGAAAAGTTGCGGAGCTTTACCTCTTCCGATCTTCGTGAAATGCGAGTCCGAGAGACGGCTTAAAAGGTTAGACCTGAGGGTACTTCCCACACTCATCTTCATTTGATTCTTGTTATCTATTTTAAATGTATTTTACTCCTTTGTTGAATATTGTTTGTGTATGATGTGTGTTGTGGGTATTGGATGAATGGAAGAGTGTCGTCTCTTGTGGTATATAGGATGGAAACCCAGACATAAATTTCGTAGCCGAATCCGAATGGACGGTAGTGCGGTCTGTACTTGGGATACAACTCCACGTACCACTTGAGTAAACGGCACCTTCTTTTGTTTCATGTTGGATTGATTTATCTATTTTTTTGTTATTTGAATTCTGCATGTTGCTTATTTATGTATGATACAATCGAGCGCATGGGTTTAGTAAGTGGAATGAAAGATCCCCTATGGGGAAGGGTTAAAGCCCTTTACCACGATGCTTCGCAGCACCGATTGATGTGTGTTCAGTTGAATACAAGACACGATCAATCGGGCATACTAGTTTGATATTATTGCTTTTAATTCTTTGTATGCATGATTCAATCGAGCGCATGGGCTTAGTAAGTGGAATGAAAGATCCCATATGGGGAAGGGTTAAAGCCCTTTACCACGATGCTTCGCCGCGCCGATTGATGTGTGTTCGATTGAATACAAGACACGTTCAATCGGGCATACTAGTTTGATATTATTGCTTTTAATTCTATGTATGCATGATTCAATCGAGCGCATGGGCTTAGTAAGTGGAATGAAAGACCCCCTGCGGGGAGGGGTCAAAGCCTTCTACCATGATACTTTGCCACGCCGACTGATGTGTGTTCGGATGAATGCAAGATACGTTCAATCGGACATGCTGAGCTTGACATTGTTGTCTTTATTCTTTGTGTTACATGCATCAGGTCTGGCTCCGTTTGAACGCGTTCTCGAACGCTACACGAGCGCGAACCTTCTTTTTACCATTCGAACGCATTTTTAAACGCTACGTGAACGCACACGCACTCCCCTAGTCTCACCATGCATCAGGTCTGGTTCCGTTTGAACGCGTTCTCGAACGCTACACGAAGGCGAACCTTCTATTTACCGTTCGAACGCGAACACACACGTACTTCCTTAGTCTCATCATGCATCAGGTCTGATTCCTTTCGAACACGTTCTCAAACGCTACATGAACGCGAACCTTCTGTTTATCGTTCGAACGCGTTTATGGACGCTACGCGAACGCACACACACACTGAACTGAGACATATTGTTTCTTAGGTGATTTTTTTATGAAACCCCATATAGTCATTCTTATCTTTGTGCATATCATAATGAGAAGCATGTTTATTCCATTGGTTGCGTCATCTGCCTTAGTCTTGATTTAATGTATTACGATTCATATCCTTATGTCAATATAATGTTTGAGTATTATTTCTTGTGGTATATTGGATGGAAACCTAGACATAAATTCTGTAACTGATTCCGAATGGACGGTAGTGCGGTCTGTACCTGGGATACAATTCCACGTATCACTTGGGAAAGTGCTCACATGTATGCTTGTATGGTTAGTATGTATGCTTGTGTTGTCCGTAAACATGATATGCTAAATGAAGTTGTATGTTCATTGTTATTTTGAGGGATTTTCAAGCATGCAATTTTAGATGTGAGATATATGTGAAATGTGTGTATAAGTTTTATTTTGTACATGGGAATTTAGAAGCATGATACTCTTGGAAATAAGTGTTACTTAAGCTTGATTAAATTATTACATAAATCCTTTCATTACAAGTGACATAAGTAAGGGACCATTTCGAACCCAACGGTTTGAGGTCTTCCCTTGCGAGGGGTGAGTGCGGCCTTAAATCTCATTTTCCCGGTTCACACCGGGTGGCGACTCCATTATTCTCCGGTTTAGTCCCCCGTGGCTATTCCGTACTCCCAACCGGGCCGCGAGCCCGGAATAAGTGTTGGAAGATATGCTATATAAAAAACGCCAAGACGGTTTATTGTTAAAATATGTAGGGCCATCGGAGTAAAAAATTATTATAGCCAAAATACACGAAGACGTTTGTGGGGCTCACCAGGCCGGAATAAAAATGAGGTGGTTGATAATACAGAGTGGATATTATTGGCCGAAAATGGGGGAATCAAGCATATCGTATGCCAAATGATGCATCGCTTGTCAGAAGCATGGGCCCATTCAGAGAGCACCAGCAATCGAAATGGTCAATATCATTAAACCATGGCCATTCATGGGATGGGCGATAGATTTGATAGGAAAAATCTATCCCGCATCCAGTAGGAGGCATACCTTTATTATTGTCGCTACAGATTTCTTTACTAAATGGGTGAAAGCAATCCCGGTAGTTGAGATTTCCCAGGAGAAAATTATCAAATTTATAAAGGAACACATCATCAACCGATTCGGTATACCACAAACAATAATGGTGGACTATGGTACTTCGTTAAATGGCGAAAACGTAAAAAGCATCCTGGCCGAATATGGAATCCGGCTAGTAAACGCCACTCCATACTATCCTCAATCAAACGGTCAGGCCGAATCGTCCAACAAAACCCTTAAATGATTGATTCGAAAAATGGTGAAAGACAATGCTAGGCAATGGGACGAATGTTTGAGTCAAGCTCTGTGGGCCTATAGAACATCACCACGAACGAGTACCTCGGTCACACCATTTCAATTGGTATATGGTCAAGAGGCCGTGCTACCAGTTGAAGTAAATATTGAATCTTCTAGGGTGAAATTGCAAAAAGAATTAACAAATGAGGACTACAACGAAGAAATGATCCATAATTTGCTGGAATTGGACGATATTAAATGCGATGTTGTGAATCGTCTGGAAGCACAAAAGAGAAAAATAGCCAAGGAATATATTCAGAAAGTCGTGGCTAAATTGTTCAGAAAGGGCGAGTTAGTATGGAAAACTATATTGCCACTAGGCTCCAAAGATCCGGCATATGGAAAATGGTCGCCTATTTTTTTTTATTTGAAGTAAAAGATGTATTACCAAATGAGGCCTATCATTTAAAAGATTTGAATGGAAAAGTGCATGTTAGGGCGATAAATGGTAAATACTTGAAAAAATATGTGCCCTCGTTATGGGAGCACGAAAATGTAATGTCTTTGTAATGTATGATCATTAATACAGGACAAAAACATCCTCAAAAATACAACATCTGGGTGATAGAACGTCCCTAGCCGAGGATCCCTGGAGCTCATCAGACGAATCCTTCAAGAGCGTGAGCTGCTCCCCCGGTTCTACCACTCTCAACATCACAGCATCGGCCTCTCACTAGATCGGCCAAGCACTTCTCAAAACTAAATCGGATAAAAGTAATTTTTGGAAGCTCAACAGTTTATCTAACCTTTCATTTGGCGACCTACAGAAATCTAAAATCCATGATTTCTCTTTATATGTGTCAACATGAGTTGATCCCCGGGAGCATCGTCCAGGTTGTCACCATTATTATTGCATGTAGCAGAGGAGAAAATAGAGTTGATGTGACAAAACTATAAGGCTACATGCTTACTTTCGGAAAAGTCAGGCCTAGGGTAGAGAACCCATCAATCGGTCAGGTAGCACGTGGAAAGCATTGCAAATGAGAACAGTATCATGTCTTGAGAGTATGTAAAAAGAGGAAGGTTAAAGGGTATGCTTTGAAAAGTAGCTTGTAAACAATAAGAAAATAACAACTGTAACCTCTTTCAACCGCCCGGCCAACGGCCAATCCTACTCAAAACATCTCAGTTTGGCCTCCCATAACCAAGCAAATTCCTTATTGAACAGATAGAAGAGGGAAGAAACAGATGGAGCAGAGCAGAGCCGGAAAAAAGAAAAAGATCTGTATGGAACGGGGGCCGTCGGAAACAAGAGTTTTTCTTTACTGAGTTGTGAAATGGAATGTAAGAAAGTGAGCCAACGGCCATCCACATGGTTTGAGGTGCAAAATGGAATGTAACGATGCGGATGGGTAACATCTGTTGGCAGCGGATGACCGAGTTCCTCTGTGTGGAAGGTACTGATGAGCGGAAAATATATCAATATTTACCGCCCCTTTAACTTAATATTTTATTTAGTTTCTCGGGTTTGATGAACGTTTTATGTGTTTTAGTTTATTTTGCAGATAAAATAATATTGGGACTTAATGAAATCATTTAGGACGAAATATGGGTCAAATAAGGGCAATTATTGGACTTGATATTTTAATTTTGGAGATTGGAAACTTGAAAGGGCGTTTTGACGAATTGCAGTTTTGGAAATTCCAATTTTACGCATCTGTCGTATTTTGGGCATAACTTTTTACTCAAGTATCGGATTGAGCTGATTCAAGTTCCAAATTAAAGAAGACTCAAATATCTACAACGTTGAAAGACAAAATAATTTCGAATTATGAATATTTCATGCCCGAAATTGATGAACCATCCAGAAGTGTGTGGAGTGTAATTATTAAAAGTCATTATCAATCATTTTCAAAGCAAAATATTAATTAATAAATAATTAATAAAAATTATCAAATCACCACCAAACAAGATAAGCAATTAATGGAGCAATTATGGATTTGGTGGAGTAATTAGTGGAGAAATTAATAATGGATTTGGTAGAGAATTTGATTGATGATTTGATGGTGGCAAAATTTTGCCTATAAATACCAAGCCATTTCATTTGTAAAATTCATACTTTCTTCTTTGAAATTCTTAATGAATAAATAAGAAGATTGTATCTAGTTTGTTTATTTTTAGTTTTCAGTAATTAATTTTCAGTTTCGCACTTTCTTTTCTTTACTTTTCAGTTTTTACTTTCCGCAATTTACTTTTACGCACAACACTTTCTTTTCTTTACTTTTTCAGTTTTTATTTTTCAAGCAATGAGGAGGTAATTCCCCCTTGCTGGGGTGAAAGGTAAAGCTTTTATTATTACTATTTAGATTAATCTCCCTTAATTATAATATATAAACTATTTAAAACCTGACTTAATGAGGATACCGCTATATTGGCCGGTTGGTAATTAATTATAAATTGGTTTTAACCTGACTTAATATGGATACCGCCTGGTTGGTCGGTTAGTAATTAATTATTAATTTGACTTAATCAGGATACCGCCTATATGGCTGGTTGGTAATTATCACGCAAAGTTAATATATTATATTAAGGGAGATATCTAAAATAGTAGTAATAAAAGTTGATCCTCTAACCCCACCATTCTCTTTTTACTTTTACTTTATTTACTTTTCAGCAATTTACTTTTCAGTATTTAATTTTCAGCAATTTACTTTATGTCTTTTATTTTATTTAAGTTTTTACTACCCGTAAATATGTGTCATAACTAAGCCAGTTATCTGGGGTTGTGATGAATTTCAATATCACTGTTTTATAAGGGTTAGATTATAGGTTGGGTAATTTAAAGATTTATTTATTGAGTCTTAATCTTAATGCTTTTTATTAACTGGCCATTAATAAAATTGATTAGGTAAACTTAAAATGAACTAGACATAGGGATTTTAAGTTTAAGACCTTAGACTCAATAGCGAACGATCTTCCTTGAGGATAGATAACCCTTTAATAGATTTCCTTACAGGATAGGAATATACCTGTCGGGCGGGGGTAGCCATAATTGGAACTCAAACTTAATGAATCTAGGTAATTTGGTTGACATAGACATATGGTTCAATTGGATTATACTAGGTATTTGTAATTGACCATCGGAAGAGGCTTTTACAGAATTTAGTGTTCAAGGTAAATAAATCAATATTTTACCCAACTATAAGATAACCACTTCATCTTTTAAATAATATTGGAATAAATCACAACCCTAGATAGTTTTTAATATTGAATTTTCTTAAAACCTATTTTCGACAAATTTGTTTACTTGCTTTTAAATTTAGAATCGTCACCATTACAAATCAATCAATCAACTTGTTAGATATTAGTAATCATTTGACCTCATAAAATTAATAGTTTAGATATTAAGTCCTCGTGGGATCGATATTTTTATACTACTTGAACGATACGTGCGCTTGCGTTATACGTGTGTGTTTACGCCGGTCAAGTTTTTGGCGCTGTTGCCGGGGACTTATTTATCTTTCACTATTAATTTAGGGGTTAGATACGTTACTTGTATCTAATTTCTTTTTACTTATTGTTTTTGTTTTCTTGTGTTTCAGGTTCTCAGACATTTAATGAGACGAGCCAGAAGCTTTGAAATCCATCCGCTTGACCCTGAGATTGAAAGAACCATCAGACAGTTGAAAAGGGAAAGGCGAGAAGGCCAAGAAGCTTTAGTCAACATGGAACCTGAACCGTTGGAGGTTGCACCACCAATTCCAATTCGAGACAGAACCATTCCGGTAGTTGACAGACTCATTTCCTGTATTGTACTTCCTCCCTTACCAGCAAATGCGTGTGACATCAAAACATGCATTCAGATGATTCAGCAGTCAGTTCAGTTCGGGGGGAATACAATTGAAGATCCTAATGCCCACATCAGTAACTTCCTGGAAGTTTGCGGTACTTTCAACTACAACAGAGCATCAGAAGAAGCAATGAGACTGCGAGTTTTTCCATACTCCTTGAAGGACAGAGCTAAAGCTTGGCTACATTCACTACCAGCAGGTTCCATCACAACTTGGAACACTTTAGCCACCAAATTTCTTGCAAAGTACTTTCCACCAGCCAGAACCGGAAAGCTGAGGAATGACATCACATCCTTTGTACAACAAGATTCAGAATCCCTCTGCGAAGCTTGGGAAAGGTACAAAGATTTACTCCGGAAATTTCCTCACCATGAGATTCCAAAATGGCTTCAAGTGCAAACATTCTATAATGGACTTTCTAGAATAATGAGAACCACAATCGATGCTGCTGCTGGAGGAGCTTTAATAGCAAAAGGAGAAGATCAAGCCTGGGAATTAATCGAAGAAATGGCCAACAACAATTCCTTGTGGCCAACAGAAAGGAGCATGATCCAAAGAATTGCAGGAATTTATGAAGTTGGAGCAAACACAGCAGTGAATACCAGGCTGGATCAGATATGCAAATGTCTAGAAACACTTAGCACACAAGTTGTGAACATCGCTGGAACCACAAGTTCACCATATGGAGGAGCACCAGAACCAAAACAACATGAAGAAACAGTGAATTATGTCAGCAATTTCAACAGACAATGGAACAATCCATATTCCAACACCTACAATCCAGGGTGGAGGAATCATCCCAATTTATCATGGAGCAACAATTCAGGCCAACAGCAGAACTATCCACCACCTGAATTCCAACAACAGAACAAAAGCCAGGAGCAGGCAAATGAACCAGGAATAACAGAAGTGTTGACCCACTTGAAAAAGTTAGAAGCAAAACACGACTCTCAAGCAGCAAGATATGATGCTATGTTTCAATCCCAATCAGCATTAATTCAAAGTCAATCTGCTTCTATTAAAACACTGGAGAATCAAATGGGACAACTGGCAAATGCTCAGAGTTACAGACCGCCAGGTACCCTTCCCAGCAACACAGAGCCAAATCCAAGAAATATGGGGAAGGATCAATGTCATGCCATCATGTTAAAAAGCGGTACTGAAATCAACAAAGATGTTGGAGTCAATTCAACTGCTGAGGAAGTTCCAAAAGAAACAAAGCAACAGATGGAGGAAAAGAAGAACAAAGGAAAATGAACAGATCACTCCACCTCCACCTTTTCCTCAACGTCTTCAGAAGAACAAATTGGATAAGCAGTTTTCTCGGTTCCTGGAAATCTTCAAAAAGCTGCATATCAACATTCCATTTGCAGAAGCGTTGGAACAAATGCCCACCTATGCCAAATTCATGAAAGATATTATTTCACGAAAGCGGAGATTGGGAGATTACGAGACAATAGCATTAACAGAAGAATGCAGCGCTATCATTCAGAGGAAAATTCCCCCGAAGTTGAAAGATCCTGGCAGTTTCACTGTTCCTTGCGTCATAGGAGAACATAACTTTGGTAAGGCTTTATGTGATTTAGGTGCTAGTGTTAACTTGATGTCTTTTTCTATTTTCAGGAAATTACAGATTGGAGAAACAATGCCAACTTCAGTCTCACTGCAACTTGCTGATAGAACGCTCGTATTTCCAAGAGGCGTAGTTGAGGATGTGCTGGTCAAGGTTGACAAATTCATTTTCTCAGCAGATTTTATTGTCCTTGATATGGAGGAAGACGCAGACGTGACAATCATCCTTGGAAGACCGTTCTTGGCTACAGGTCGAACCATTATTGATGTACAAAAAGGAGAACTAACCATGAGGGTACAGGACCAAGAAGTAACATTCAATGTTTTCAAGGCCATGAATTTCCCAGATGATGAAGAGAAAGAGGAATGTTTCAAACTCGAATGTGATACACAGTACCATCAGAACTCTGATGAAAGACAAAGTTCTACTGACAAACTTAAAACATGTCAATTGCCTGTGGAGCCTAAAGATAAAGCATTTTTTGCACTAAAGGAGCCAATTCTTGCTCTACAAGCAATAGAAGAGAAAAAGTTCCACCAGCTCAACGAATTGGAGGAATTTCACAATCAGCCTTTTGAAGATGCCAAATTGTACAAAGAAAAGGGCAAGAAAAAACATGATGAGAAGTTAGTGCGCATACAACTGGAACCAGGGCAGAAGGTACTGTTAAACAAATCAAGGGTGAAATTCTTCCCATGGAAGCCAAAATCACGGTGGTTAGGTCCATTTGTGATCACCAAAGTTTTACCAAATATGCCGTTGAGATACATGATCCTGATGCTAACAAAACTTTCAAGGTTAAAAACAAGCGTGTCAAGCACTACTGGGGAGAATCATTTGAGCGACAAAAAGAAAGTGTTACATTTTCAGATCCAGCTTAACGTTCGAGAAGTCAAATCTAGCTGACGACTTTAAACTTAGCGCTCTCAGGGAGGCAACCCATGCAATCTTTGTATATATTGTGATTTGGTTTGTTTTATTTTTGTGTGTTTTATTTTTGCAGGTTTAGTCATTTCAAGATGGAAGAAGCTCTCGTAAATCTTCACAAGCAATTTCCTTCTCTCCCTCCAAAATCTCTGATGAAAGTATACAAAGCTCGCTTGGAACGGATGAGGTTATTGACAGTCCATGGTATTCCTAATGATATTCGTTGGGTAATTGAAGCACGAGTCCGATTGGCAGAGTCTGAGTTTGACTCTTTTATTTCACATCTGCCTGGTTTTGGAAGAAGCACCTATGCAAAGAAACGTAGAGAGCTAAGAAAATGGGTGTTTGTTTCAAATGTGCACGATTTAATTGCAACACTCGTTGTCGTTCTTTAGGAATGGTGTCTGATAATCGCGAAGACAAAATTAACTTCATTAGGGATGGCTTGAGTAAGGAGTCTTTAGATGATATATCTTCGACTCTTGAGACGCATCCCAGTGGGTATGTTCACATAGCCATTCGCAAATTACATACACAATTCCAAAAAGAAAGACAACAGTTAAGTCTCGGGAATCTGACTCAAAAAGACCCTGTTTGCCAAATTATAAGAAAATTGGATGGGAAGCTTGTCCCTGACGCATAGACGTCAATCAAGCCGTTACTTTTCTTGTAAATATTGTATCTCTTTGTCTATTCTTAATAATTGTGATTTGTTTTGTTGTTTTCTTTTAATTTTTCTCCGACAGGATCCAGACCTTTTTGACTATCACGATATTATTTCGCTATTAATCGTCCTCTGGAAGATACTTGTGCTATTTTTACTCACCCTTTTCAGGTACTATAAATTCAGCCCGTCATTGCACTTTTGAAGGCATCCAGAGTTGAGAAAGAAATACATATAAAAAAAATGGAAGCTACTTCAAGAAGACGAGTTGAAAATATCTGTGTGTTTTATGGTAGTAGTGTTGGAACTAAACCACAATACGTAGAAGCAGCACAAGAATTGGGTCGAGTCTTAGCTGCAAGGAATATGCACTTAATATATGGCGGAGGAAATCTTGGACTTATGGGGATCGTTTCAAAGGCTGTACAGCAGAGAGGCAGTCATGTTTTGGGAATCATCCCAAAACCCTTGGCAGAGGCAAATCTTATTGGATCATCAAACGGAGAGGAACTAATCGTGCCAGGTATGTCTGAACGACTGGTAGAAATGATTAACCGTGCTGATGCTTTTATCGCTTTGCCAGGTGGCTTGGGTACATTGGAGGAAATTTTTATAGTTCTATCTTGGGCGAACCTGAACATACACCAGAAACCGTTTGGACTGCTCAACGTTGATGGATTTTATGATTTTCTTTGTGTGTTTCTTGATGATGCTCGGAGAAATAGGTTCGTGTCAAAACCTATGAAAGAACTTCTTTTTACTGCCAGAACAGCTCCGGATCTAATAGACCAACTCATAGCTTATGAACCACAAGTTGACCCTATCCTATCAAAGATAAATTGGTCCGAGGACGGTCGTGGTAAGAGGCGTAGAATTAATCTGGATCTTAACCTTTAATTTCCTGTAGATTTTAGCTAACCAGGTACGACCTTCTTAACTCTCCTTTTACTGTTTAAGACATTGGGGACAATGTCTCATTTAGGTTTGGGGGAAGGAATTAGTTGATCAGTACCTTGTTTTTAGTTTGTGTGTTGTTTTTATTTTTAGTCCAAAATTTTTCGAAAAATACAAAAAAAAAATTGAAAAATTTTCAAAAAAAAAATTACAAAAATATTTTGTGTTTTTGTGTTTTTATTTTGACTAAAAAGGTGAAATTGGTAAGAGATAGCTGAGTAAGGAGTTTCCACTCCTGATACGTATCTCAAACCATTTATTTCGGAACAAGTTAATTTTTGTTTATTTCATTTTGAATTATTTAATTTGTGAATTCTCCATAAAATTGACTAAAATGGATCTTCATATGCTCAGTAGACAGATATTATCAACATACATGGTAACATACGGACATGAGCTAAAATTGAAAAGTTTGTAATATTCAGTGCTCTAGTTTAATTGGTGGAAGCATCTCAAAAAGCAATGGAGCAAAAAAAAAAAAAAAAAAAACGTCCGAGATCCGAGTTATTAAGTCTGTAAGGGTGTTTTGACACCTAGTTCCCTAAAACCAACTGGTTTGGGAGTCACTGGCCCAAAGCTCGTTACATGGATCAAAGATGCTGCCAAAAAAAATATATATATCTGAAGTCTGGGTAATTAAGTCTGTAGGGGTGTCTTAACACCTGGTGCCCTAACGCCAACTGGTTTTGGAGCCACCGACCCAACACTCGTTACATAGATGGAAGATATTGTATATAAAAAAAATAGAGAAAAATCAAAGAAAAAATCAGAAAAATCAGAAAAATTATTCCATTGCTGCAAAAAGGTATGAATTCTGATAGAACTTTAGGACAAAAATATTACTCTCTTATCAACTGCACTTATGACTGTGGGGGAAAAAATGAGTTGATTAATATTTTGTTGGCTGTGTATATGAAGAATGGGTAAAAATAATCGGAGAATTTACTTATTCGGTAATTTAGAATGAAACAAAACAACTAATAACTTGGAGTAGAAGTTTCACCTGATTAGTCACTAACTTCTTTATTCTCTTTTCACTTGTCTTTTTGCTTTTGTGTGCATTAGTTTTATTACCTGTTACTTTTGTAAAATGTTTGTGGGTATCATTGCTGTAAACCCTCACGAGACTACAACTCGTCCACTAGGGACACCTAGGGGTTTAAAGCTTGTTGCATATGCTAAATGCAACCGTGATCCCTACGAAAGTGGCTTAGTTTAATTTTATTTCATTTTGTTGTTTTGCTCGAGGACTAGCAAAATGTTAGGTTTGAGGGTGTGATGAGCGGAAAATATATCAATATTTACCGCCCCTTTAACTTAATATTTTATTTAGTTTATTTTTTTTGCAGATAAAATAATATTGGGACTTAATGAAATCATTTAGGATGAAATATGGGTCAAATAAGGGCAATTATTGGACTGATATTTTAATTTTGGAGATTGGAAACTTGAAAGGGCGTTTTGACGAAGTGCAGTTTTGGAAATTCCAGTTTTGCGCATCTGTCGTATTTTGGGCATAACTTTTTACTCAGGTATCGGATTGAGCTGATTCAAGTTCCAGATTAAGAAGACTCAAATATCTACAACGTTTAAAGACAAAATAATTTCGAAGTCTGAAGATTTCATGCCCGAAATTGATGAACCATCCAGAGTGTGTGGAGAGTGTAATTATTAAAAGTCATTATCAATCATTTTCAAAGCAAAATATTAATTAATAAATAATTAATAAAAATTATCAAATCACCACCAAACAAGATAAGCAATTAGTGGAGCAATTATGGATTTGGTGGAGTAATTAGTGGAGAAATTAATAATGGATTTGGTGGAGATTTGATTGATGATTTGATGGTGGCAAAATTTTGCCTATAAATACCAAGCCATTTCATTTGTAAAATTCATACTTTCTTCTTTGAAATTCTTAATGAAATAAATAAGAAGATTGTATCTAGTTGTTTATTTTTAGTTTTCAGTAATTAATTTTCAGTTTCGCCACTTTTTTCTTTACTTTTTCAGTTTTTACTTTCCGCAATTTACTTTTACGCACAACACTTTTTTTCTTTACTTTTTCAGTTTTTATTTTTCAACCAATGAGGAGGTAATTCCCCTTGCTGGGGTGAAAGTTAAAGCTTATTATTACTATTTAGATTAATCTCCCTTAATTATAATATATAAATTATTTAAAACCTGACTTAATGATGATACTGTTGGTTTCTATTATATGTCCCAAGGAAAGATTAAGCATATGAAATACAACAAATGAATATATATATTAAACTTGAAGCATGGCGGAATCATACTTACAAAGCTTTTGTGATGAAGAAGATGAACAAAGGTTGAAGCTCCAAGTTCCTTGTAGATTCGGCCAAGGGAGAAAAAGAGTGGAAGCTCCAAGCTTTGTGTATTCCAAGCTCTTTGATGGTTCCCTATCACCTCCTTTGATCATAAGATGTGCTAGCAACAATGGAGAAAAGAAAAATAATTTCCCTTCTTGCCTTTGGAGTTCACGGCAAAGTGAACAAAATGAGAGAGAGAGAGATTTTGTGTGTTATTTTTCTTTCCAAAGATGAGTTAAAAGTAATACCAAAAATTTGGTATATGGCTTTTCCAAAAAGTCAAACTCAAATTTCCCTCCAAAAGCCATTAAATGGCTCCACCAACTTGCATCATGAATAGTGACTAGATGTCACTTTAATAAAGTGATTTGTGACTTCTATCAACTTGTCATGTCAATCGTGTAACTTCGCGATGTGACTTGCGGGCCCCACTCGTTTCAAAATACGAATGTGTCCGCAAATATTCTCGGGCTCGGTTCGCTAATTCCGAATTAACAAATTTCCGTCGCGACGTAAATTAAATAATTTTGCCTAGCGAAATCACTATCCACGTCACTTACGAATTAATTCTAAATTAATTCGTTCGCCCGAATTAAAATCTAATTTAAATTTCGCGTCGAAATCTAATTTCGTTTAATATATCGAATATATTATTTTATCGATTAATTCCAAATTAATCGTTCTCTCTCTAAATAAGGCACTTTATCCAAGATAAAGTTTCTCCGCAATTAATCCAAGATTAATTAAGTCCGAATCAAATATCATAGGTGAATCTTCAGGAAGCGACCCAAGAGATCTCCGGATATGTTGGTAGTAAATACGGTCGTCGGATAATCCGAACACGTACGTACCTCGTACTACGTTTTTACCGATTCACAAGACAAGGTTGGCTTCTAGCAAAGCGCCATGCCTACCCAATTCTCCAGAAATATTCTTATAGGAATATAAGATCTATATCAAGCGTAGTATACCGTAGTATTGCGTACATCGATCCAGTATCGGACGATCACATGTTAGGCCTGGGGCTGGAGATGTGTCTGCCCCGTACGAAACATATATCGGACATCAAGCAACTAGTCTCTTTAAATCAGACAATCCTGACCTGGTCATATTGTCCCGACGGTTGCAACCTTTTATAGAGTACTAGTTCTGTGTCCTGCGTGATCATCACCTCCATATGTCTGAAGTGATACTTCCATCTCGACATCACATCCAGTACACTACGATTCTCGATAAACCCAGAAGAGGTGTACACAGAACCGGTTAAGGTCCCCAACCACCAAAACCAAAGTTTACCGATTGTCGCAAGTACTAGCGATGTAAGTCTCAGGTTAAGACCATATACACCTACCCTGATGCGGCCTCCCATAGACACGCAGACATACTACCAATGGGATTCCGCGGGGTCTATCCAGAGCGAAGCTGTTTTCCGTACCATCGGTAAAACACAACCTCCTATCGCACTTGCATAAGTATCCAATACTTAAATATATGAGAACTATGCCGTTGTGCCCTCACAACGTGCACAAGCGCAATACTAGTCTATTCCGCATTATCGATGTCCGATCTCAATAATACTCCGACTAGGGATATTTAATGATTAAACCTTTATGGATTGATACTGTCTCATATCATCTCAATCCGGTATTAATCATATGGACTTTCGCCATTTATATATCAAAGTAAATAATATTACAAAACGGCAAAAGGCAATTTCATTATCACATAGTTAATTTTGTACAATAATACAATATCATTTACAAACAGTGACGCTATGGGACATAATGTCTAACAATCTCCCACTTGGCCTATAGCCAGTCACTCAAGCATCTAATACCCGAACCATCTGTCATATCTCGAAGTCGAAATATGCAGCTATTGCAAGCATTATCCGAATGGATTTAATCATGGCAACGGGTGAGAAGGTTCGTCATAATCAATACCATATTGTTGACGATACCCCTTCGCTACAAGCCTAGCTTTGTACGTTTGTACGTTGCCATCCATGTCGGTCTTCTTCTTGAAGATCCATCTGCATCCAATAGGCTTTACGGCTTCTGGTGCATCAACCAGTGTCCAAACTTGGTTGGCGTACATGGAATCCATCTCGGACTTCATGGCTTCTTGCCATAAAGCGGAATCGATATTTTGTATCGCTTCCTCATACGTAGCCGGCTCATTATCCTCAATAAGATTAATATCTACATGAGGTGAGATCAGGAACCCATACCTCTCAGGTACTGTTCTGACTCTCTCCGACCTACGCGGTCCTTGTGTATGTGAAGTTTATGGTACAGACTCATCCCGGACGGTCTGTTCTTGTTCCGTCGTTGATTCATTGCCAGGAACAGTATCACTACGATCTTCATCGAGTTCTACTTTCCTCCCACTTACCACTGCATTTATAAAATCCTTCTCAAGGAAAAATGCTTGTAGAGCAACAAATACTTTGTTCTCTTGTGGGTGATAGAAGTAATATCCTTTGGTTTCCCTAGGATATCCTACGCAAAGGCATTTATCAGATTTGGGTTCAAGTTTGGTACCTTCCAAACGTTTAACATATGCCCAGCATCCCCAAATCTTCAGGAAAGAGAAACCTGGTTTCCTTCCTGTCCATATCTCATATGGAGTCTGTTCAACAGACTTCGACGGTACCTTATTCAAAATAAGTATAGCACTGTTTAATGCGTATCCCCAGAAGGATATTGGTAGCTCAGTGCGACTCATCATTGACCTTACCATGTCCAACAAGGTGCGGTTTCTCCGTTCGGACACACCGTTTAATTGCGGTGTTCCAGGAGGAGTCCACTGTGATAGAATACCATATTCTTTCAAGTAATCTTGAAACTCATAACTTAAGTATTCGCCACCACGGTCTGACCGTAATGTCTTAATACTCTTCCCTGTTTGTTTCTCCACTTCGTGTCGAAACTCTTTGAATTTCTCAAAAGTTTCCGACTTGTGTCTCATAAGATACACATAACCGTAACGAGATGCATCATCTGTAAAGGTTACGAAGTAGTGAAATCCACCTCTAGCCTAGCTAGACATGGGCCCGCATACGTCAGTATGAACGAGAGCCAACAGTTCTGTGGCACGTTCACCTTTACCGCTAAAAGGTGATTTAGGCATTTTGCCTAAAAGACAAGATTCGCAGACGTCATATGAATTGGGATCAAATTCGTCCAAGTACCCACTCTTCGAAAGTGTGGATATGCGAGTCTTGTTGATGTGTCATAGACGACAATGCCACATATAAGCTTCATCTTTTAGATTACTCCTTTTGAGCCTTTTGTTTGTCATTTTAGGAGATTCATTTATATTCAAAATATAAAGACCGTTATTTGCAACAGCTGTGCAAATTTCTGCATCATTTTTATATAAATAACACCCAGTGTTTCTAAATACAAAAGTGTAACCCTGCTGGGTTAACAAGGATACAGATATAATATTCCTAGTTAAACTAGGTACAAAATAACAGTTCAAAAGTTTAAGTACATGCCCTGAGGGCAGTTCTAAAACAAAAGTCCCTACGGCCAAAACAGCAACAGGTGTTCCGTTTCCGACCCGTAGATCCATCTCCCCCGACGCCAGCACCCTGCTATTCTGCAGATCCTGCACATCAGTACAAATATGAGCACCACAACCAGAATCAAAAATCCAATTTTTAAAACTAGAAGTATTCATATTTATCTCAATAACAAACATACCAGAGGCGATAGCCTTGCCAGCCTTGATATCCTCCCTCTGCCCTTTGCCCATTCGGCAGTCACGTTTCCAGTGACCCCTCTTGCCGCAGTTGAGGCAGATGTCGCGAGATTTGTCCTTGGCTTCCCAGAAGCCACTGTCAACTTGCCTTTGCCCTTGTTCTTGAACTTCTTCTTCCTCGCACCTCCAATTGCCTTGGGCCCAGCCCTTGGCGCATGAGAGGTCGATGCATAATGCGCCTCGCGCTTGCTCCCCTTTAGGAGTTCCCTTTCGGACTCCTTCAGCATGGACAACAACTCTCCAAGATTGTCGTCAGTGTCCATCAACTTATAGTTGATGATGATTTGTTTCCAAGTATCGGGTAGCGATTGTAATAGCATATCAATCGTCAACTCTGCCTCCAAGACAATGCCCATCTTGGCTAACTCATCTATGTCAGCGATCATTTGAGTCCCATGGGCCTCAACTGATGCGCCGTTGACCGGCGTAAACACACACGTATAACGCAAGCGTACGTATCGTTCAAGTAGTATAAAAAGTATCGATCCCACGAGGACTTAATACCTAAGTTATTAAGTTTATGAGGTTAAATGATTACTAGTATCTAACAGGTTGTTTAATTGATTTAAAATAGCGACGATTCTAAATTTAAAACAATAAAATAAAATTGTTTGAAGGTAGATTTTAAGAAAATTCAATATTAAAAGCTATCTAGGGTTGTGATTTATTGATTTATTAACCTGGAACACTAATGTATGTAAAAGCATCTTCCGATGGTCAATTACAAATACCTAGTATAATCCAATTGAACCATATGTCTATGTCAACCAAATTACCTAGATTCATTACGATTAAGTTCCAATTAAGACTACCCCCGCCCGACAGGTATATTCCTATCCTGCAAGGAAATCTATTGAAAGGGTTATCTATCCTTAAGGAATATCGTGGGCTATTGAATCTAAGGTCTTAAACTTAAAATCCCTATGTCTAGTTCATTTTAAGTTTACCTAATCAATTTAATTAATGGCCAGTTAATTAAAGAGCATTAAGATTAAGACTCAATAAATAAATCTTTATATTACCCAAATTATAATCTAACCCTTATAAACCCGTGACATTGAATTTCATCACAACCCTAGATACTAACTTAGTTATTACACATAGCTAAGGCTGGTAAAAACTTGAAAATAAAAGACATAAAATGCTGAAAAATAATTGCGTTAAAATAAATACTGAAAAGTAAAAATACTATAAAAATAAAATGCTAAGGTAAAAGGAATTACTTTTACTATTACTAATTTAGAAATCTCCCAATAAAATAATATATAAACTTGTGATATTATTTAACCAACCGACCAATCTGGCGGTATCCTGATTAAGTCCAATTAAGTCCAACCAGCCATATAGGCGGTAATATTTGTCCATAATCCAGCCATAAAGGCGGTACCAAAATAAATTTATTAACCGACCAATCTGGCGGTATCATTGATTAATCAGGTTTAAACAACAGAAAATAAATATACCAACCGACCAATATAGCGGTTTCCTTGATTAATTCAGGTTTAAACCAGATAAAATAAATTTATCAACCGACCAAACTGGCGGTATCCTTGATTAATCAGGTTCAAACCAACAGAAAATAAATATACCAACCGACCAATATAGCGGTTTCCTTGATTAAGTCAGGTTTAAACAAGATTAAATAAATTTCCCAACCGACCAATCTGGCGGTATCATTTATTAATCAGTATTTTAATTAGTAAATATATTATTTTTAAGGGAGATTAAACTAAAGAGCAACAGTAAAAGAATTACCTTTCACCTTAGCTGGAGGAATTACCTCATCATGGTAAATAGTAAAACTGTAAAAAAAATAAAGAAAGTAAACTATTATTATTACAAAAAGTAATTAAAATTAAATTACAAAAGTAAAAAAAATTAAAAACTAAAATTTTTTAGAGAGAGAAACTCTCTTTACACGGAATTTGAAGAGAGAGAATAACAACTGAAAAATGAAAATTCGCGCAATATTTATAGGAAAATTTTTCACTGTTCGCGCGTCGCGACGCCAAGGTCCTCAGCGTCGCGACGCTGGATTTGTCGACGTGGCACAATGAGAAGGCGACACGTAGCAAGGCGGCTGACTGTTCACGCGACACGTGTCAAGGCGGCTAATTCTCAATTATTGTGATGACGTCATTGATGACGTCATGCTGACGCGGCGACGACGTGGCGATGACGTGGCATGACGTGGCGTGGCGGCTGACTGTTCACTTGTCGGCACAATAGGATGGCGACACGTGGCGACACGTGTCAAGTTGTGATTGGCTGAGGCTGACGTGGCAAGTTGACTAGGTTGACCTGCTGACGTGGACGATGATGTGGCATGACACATGGCAAAGTTGACTCGTTGACCGCTGACGTGGCTGATGACGAGGCGACACGTGTCAAGTCTGAGTGTCGGCAGCATATGATGTTGACACGTGGCACGGCGCACGTTAGCAGATTGGATGTGATGGTGACACGTGGCACGGCGCATTTTAGCAAAGTCAAACTTCTCAAATTCTGACATGTTGACCCGGCGCACTTTAGCAGATTCGGCGCATGCTGGGCGTCGCGACGCGGAATGTCTGGGCGGCGCGACGCTGGAAATTACCAAAATGCCCTTTTTCGCCAATTTTCACTGTTTTGTTCCAAATCACCTCCAGAATGTCCTGAAACTTTATTTATCTACAAAATAACACAAAACACATCAAAACATTCACAAAAATCAAGAAACTATACAAAATATTAGATTAAATGAGTGGGAAATAGTGATATAAATACCACTCATCAGCCGTCTGTCATCCGGGAGCGGAAGAGTTTCCTTACTAGCTCGTACCTCTCCATCCGCTTGTTGGTGCGGTGGAGATCATGCAATCTTGCCATCATGTTATAGGGATCCAAGTCCCTGTTCTGGCGTCTGAAATGCTGGGTCATTGCAGCTAGCATAACTGACTGAGCTTGGTCACAATCGTCACTATGAGTCTTCCATAACTCTAGCTCCAGTGGCTCAGTGGGTTTAGGCGGGAGAGGTCTCTGAATAGTATATAACACCCTCTCAGCCCCAAGCACTATCTTGAGGTTCATTTCCCAGTCGGCAAAGTTTGTCCCTTTGAAGACATTATCGCCCATGATTATGTCGCGGACATTACCCTTGCCGGTCATCTTGACAACTATAGTCCAACTATAAAGTCAACGATGTTATGGGTACAGTCAAACTGTTACAAGCAAAATAACAATATATTAGTCCAACTAATTATTAAAATATTGACGAAATAATTTTGAAAGACGCGTAAGGCTAAGTATCTGAACGAAATTGCAAATTCAATAATAGCCTCCCACTATTTTCTTCAAGTCTCTAACCCTCTTGTGGAGAACTCGGGAAATCGCATTTCCTAGTGGGCTAGGATCCCGTTAAATAACACACAACCTTGACTTTGGCCAATAAAAGCTGTATGCTATTTAACTTAGGTAGATCTCTATGATCAATTGGATCTCATCCAATTCCTAGATCCGGTTAGGTGGACATCCAAGTCCGAAACATATGTATAATGTCAATGTATCCATTACATTTTCCTAACCCTATCCTCCGAATCATCTAGGCCTTGGCTTTGGCCAAAAACAAACCTAATGATTCCAGTTAAGCGGGACCCATTGACGAGGAAAGTTTCGTAATCAATGTCATTGGACAAAAAGTGATCTTGACTTTGGCCAATAAAAATCACGATTTGGACAAGACACCGATATGCAACAAAATTCTCATGATTCAAGTACATCCTTGATTGACAAAGGTCTTGACTTTGGCCAAACAAACCAATGCCAACTTCGGATCTTGAACAAGAATCACTCAATAGAAGGATATTTGCTTAATATAAATTGAGGGATTTTCGCGTAATTGGCAACCAATTTATTTATCTTTGTTAGGTCTCATCATCATACACCTTTAAGCATGCTTCTAAAACATCATAAAGCGCGTAAAGTAAATTAATAGTG
>SKCR01054366.1:0-29810 GCA_019454045.1 Zanthoxylum bungeanum | reverse complement strand
AAATCGACAGTTGACTTCTAGTTATAGATGTACTAGCTTTAGTGTGAGTCTTTGATGTCATAGTGATGCGTATTCCGGTATTTAGGATTAGAAATAAACATAGCTAATGTTTCTGTGATTAGATTTTTAATAAATATAGCCAATAACTTATGCAGTCAAACTCCACATCGGAGATATGTTTCCCAGTGATGCGTCTAATAATTATTTGGTGATGACATTATGTTTGATTGATTCTGATATGTTTGATAACACATGCTAACATTTTTTTCATATAGATGTATTTGTTGAAATGGAACACATGCCCACTTTGTATGTATTGGATGACTGAGATGTACCCAGCTAGTGATTGATTGTGATTGATTATGCTGATGTGTATATAGATAATGGCATTGCATTGCATGATTTACATGTTCATATGGTTGCTATGGTGATGCATATGTATTCTGCATAACCAGAAAGAGACACAATGCACTTGGACAGATACAGATCCAAGACCAGGGGGATGACGAGACGTAACGCCTCTAGATCCTGGTGTAGGGTCAGGTTGGTAGCATTGATTAGCACCACCGACTCTAGCACAGTGGCTTGGGGGATGATGAGACGTAACGCCCCAAGAACACTATATTAGGAGTATGGGAGGACGGCGAGACATAACGCCCTCATGCGTCAGTTTTTCTACAGATTTGACAGAGGATTTCAGACATGTGCTTAGAGGGACGGCGATACGTAACACCTTTAATCACCAAGTTATTGCAGTGACTTTTTAAGTTTTCAGAAAAAGGATTTTAGAAAGTTTTATGAGATTTCTAACTATAAATATTCAAAAATTTACACAAGAGTTTTACAGTTTTATAGAGTACGTGAATTTTGATTTCATTAGTTATGGAATATAGATTCCAAAATTGATTTTATCAGTTGTACGGAGATCTTCATGATAATCATTTAGCATAATTGGTTACTTTCATATAAAAAATTATTTCCAACAGAGTACTAAATTGGAATTTCATGTATATGATTTTGAGACCACTTGATCTTGTATACCATAACAGATTTTAAATTCGATTGGAGTCCCAGCTGGCTTGGATATTTTCTAACATATGAGATTTCTTATTTTACAAACTTATATAGTTTTCAGAGTTTTTATTAAAGTGTTACGATTTTCAGATATAGAAATTCTAGTTTTTACATATAGCTTGCCCTACGAGGCTAGATGCAGTTGTTATTTTATTATAGTGTGATTTCAGAATTTGGACCCTGTACAATTGGTTTCCTTATTTGGTGGAGATATTTCTCTTTGATAAAAAAGTTCAATTATGTCTAGTTCAGATTCGATGAGAAAGATGGTAGTATGTTATAAGTAAGTACTATGTATAAATTGTATGTTTAGGTGCATGGTCGTTCGTGATATTAATGTAAGGGTTGAGTATTGAGTTTTTTCTATCTTCAGAATGTAGTTTGTGAAGATTCCAATGGATTGAATCCAGTGTCGGTATCTTATGTTGTATAGAGGTCTGAGGTTTCAGCTTTGTGTTTCAGTAAACGTTCTATAGCTCACAGTTAACTAATGCTTGCGTTTTAGCTCCCGTAATCCTTATGAAGTAACCAGCCATAGTTTAAGCTGACTAAACCACTACGGGTTTGGGTGGTTTGGTAGATAATAAGTTTATTCCAGTTATGAGAAATTTGATGTTGCTAATATGTAAAGTATAACTACAGTGCGAAAAAAAAGTATGTATAAATGTGGTTGAGGACTTCCAGATTTGTGTATGAGAGATACCAGAATCCCGTAGATGTGTAGTTTAGTGTGGAATCGAGAAGATAAGTTTACTAAAATATTGCTTTCAGTGCATTGAGCGAGTTATTAAGGTATAATATATGTAAGCGGTCACCGGATAAAGATGGGATTTATAAGTTTGTGTATATTTACATATATCTGATTTCTATTTAAGTTCTTATTGTTACTTGATATATTTACATAAGACATGAGTTACATAATGAGCTTTATAGCTCACACCTCAATAGTTTGCCAGTTTTGCAAGTTCACATTAGACTTAAAGAGCTGGTGGATTACTAGAGATGTCTTGAAGACAACGGATCACCCCGGTACAGTCAAGTTGGTATTGAGTCGTTGTATAGTTCTGGAATGTGTAATAGGCTCCCAGAGTCTTAGTTTTATTTATTTGTATTATATGTATAATTTTAAATCGTGTTGAGCACGTAGTTGTTTGTAGTTAGTTGTCTCATGTCAAGCCGGAGGCCTATTTACATATGAGTTGATATTTGTCAGGTCGGAGGTCGATTTGCATGAGGTTAAATAGTTACTTTTGAATTTAATTGCAGGTCACCTCGAGGTGCTGGACTTTGATCCAGGTTTCATGATTTTTTAGCAGAGGTCATGCCGAAATTTTAGTAGTATTAAAAGCTTATGAAGATGGGTTTTCATGTCTCTTGCCGGTAGCGTCTTGGCATCAGGTGGGATGTTACAGTGGACCTGAGGTCCTTTTGATATATGATGTCTTTTTCAGGATTCGTTTTGATGCTGCACTTTGTTCCAGGTTGTCCATTTTTATGATATATGTAGGACATAGAAATCGGCGACGCTGTTCTAGGCTCGCGGCCTAGTTGGGAGTACGGAGTAGCCCACGGGGGAACTAAACCGGAGAAATAATATGGAGTCGCAACCCGGTGTGAACCGGGAAAATGATTTAAGGCCCCACTCACCCCTCGCAAGGGAAGACCTCAAACCGTTGGGTTGAAAATGGTCCCTTACTTATGCCACTTGTAATGATATGATTTCTGCAATAATCTAACCAAGCTTAAGCAACATATATTTTCAAGGATAATCTATTCCTAAGTTCGCATGTATAAAATAAATCATCATAACGGCAAACATACGATATCACACAATAATCTCATGAACATGTTGAATCATCAAACACGAAAAATAAATAACAACCTAAACATAAACGTAAATTGAACGCCTATTGCAAAAGAAGATAACCAAATCATGCATAGGGGAATAACGTACTAATGGCTAAATCATGCTTAAGAAACAAGTAACATCCTAACGACCTAATCGTGCTTTAAGAAACAAGTAACATATTAACGACCTAATCATGCTTGAACACAATCTCACGAACACTTCAAATAGATAAATGCGGGAATACAAATAGATGACAACAGTAAAAGTTTTAATAATGGAATGATATGATTAATTACATAATGCAAGAGAAATCACCCAAGAAGCAATCATGCATGAAATGTGATGAAAAGGACTCGGTTCACTGTATATGCATTCGTGTAGCGTTTGAAAATGCGTTCAAACGATAAACAGAAGGTTCGCATTCATATAGTGTTTGAGAAAGGGTTCGAACGGGATAGACCTGATGCATGATAAAAAAAATGCATGCGCATTCGAGTAGCGTTCGTAAATGCATTCGAACGGATTGAGACAGAATGCATACGTTCGTGTAGCGTTCGGAAACACGTTCGAACAAGATTACCAAAATGGTATCTGAAACGACACAAACACATGCATGGATTGAACAAATACACAATGTAGGACCTCGTGTGCCCGATGGAACACATTTCACATTCAATCGGGTGCACTTCATCCGGCGCGGTAAAACATCATGGAAAAGGTAGCCTTTAGGCATTTCCCTCGAATAGAGGACCTTTAATCCACCATAGTTAGCCCATGCGCACAAGAATGCAATGCATGCGTAAATAAAGCAATGATATGGAAAGGGTAAATGACATAAAAAAATGTGCGGCAAAATATCGTGGTAAAGGTAGCCTTCAGGCATTTCCCTTGAATAGAGGACCTTTAATCCACCCTAGTTAGCCCATGCGCACTAAAATCATGCATAAATAAGTAACATGCAGAAAGTAATAACACACTAACGACTAAATCATGCTTAAAAATAAATAACATACTAACGACTAAATCATGCTTAAAACACAAGGTTGGATGAAACGAAACATGTGAATCTCTCAAGTGGTACATGACATTGTATCCCGAGTGCAAACCGCAATACCGTCCATTCGGATTCCATCCGATATACCACAAGAGAGAACACATATTTCGTTCATCCGGAAATCACATCATGCACCAATCCACAACACTCATATGAAATAAAGTACTAAAATAAATGAAAATAAAGGATAATAAATAAAGAAGGTGCCTTCAGGTCTAACCTCTTAAATCGTCTCTCGGAAGTGCGGTATGCGGTTGTCGGAAGGGTTGATGCTCCTCAATTCCTCCGGTTCACTAGTTCAACGTTTCATTTCGCTGTTTCGCGGTTTGGGCTGCTGTTTTTGTTCCGTTTCGCTGCTGTAAATAGGGGACTGTTTTTGTTATGTTTCCGAGGTATTTTCGTTGGTTACAGGGGCTGTCTCAGAGGCTGTTTCAGGGACTGTTTCAGGGGTTTGTGCAGTAAAAATTGGGCTGTTTTGGGTTAACTCGGGGACTATTTTCGGGTTGTTTTTGGGACTGGTTTGTGGGCTGCTGGTTTCACGTTTGGTTTCTGCATGTGTTAGTTTGTGTCTCGGCAGTTTGTGCATGTTCGTGGCCATATGTGAGGGCCTTAATCAGTGTGTGGAGTGCATGGCTTATATGAATGAGTCAGTGTGGAGTCAATGGACAAAGGGGAGTGTGACGTGAGTGGGCATTGCGTGGTCTTCCAGGTGCGTTTGATGCTTGAGGGCTGCTTAGGGGCTTACGTTTTGAAGGCTAATGCTTGCAGGGGGTTTCTTTTGTTTGTTGTTATTCGGTAAGTGCGTGTAGGATTGATGGGTATTTGGAGTTTTGTTTGTGTCGGTGAAGACTAGCCATGAAAGAAGAGTGGGACATGTCTGTGCATTGACGGGTGGGCTGGCAGTGTGTTCGTGTGTCTTTGTGGGATGGCCGAGAGTGAGGCAAGGTTTGGCTTTCGTTTTGGTGAGGCTGTATGAGTGTTTTCTTTTGTGTTTTACCGTGAGAGTCCAAAGCCTTAGGGTTGCATTAATGTTATGTTTTATAGTTACAAGCTAGGGTTAGGGTTGTGCATGAGATTTTAAAATAAGGAAACAAGATCAAGTAAATTAGGGATGGATTTAATTAGTTTAAAAATGGAAAGGATAATTGTATTTTGGTGGGGAATATATTTAAATTGGTAGGTGATTTATTTAAATTAGGAAGAGATTTGCTTAAATTAGGAATTTAATTTAATTTCAATTTAATTGGTTTTAATTTAATTTAATTTAATTTGTGTTTTAAATATGTTTTAATTATTTCTTGGATTGGGCTTGGGTGAGTTGGGCTTGGTGTGTGTCTTAGTGATGTGTGGGCTTGGTGTGTGGTTTGTGGGGGGTTTGGGCCAAGGGTGTGTTTTAAAACGGAAGTCCAACAAGCAAACCCGAAGCATAAACAAACGAATTAATTCCAACAATGTGTCATTCTTGACTCTTCCTTTCCAACGTCCGTTTCCCGCGACTTCTGTAACTTAAGAGGTAGTGTCTCCATATGAGACTCATCATCGCGACTTACATGCAAAAATGCAGTGCCTACAATATATCATAACCGATTTTCTGTAAATTTGGCGGCTTATGGAGATAGGTTAATCTTGTCTTCTGGCAGTAGCACCATGCCTCTGGCAGGGTGTTATAATTTGGCTTATTTTAATTGGATTAAATCAAAGTGGTAGACAATAAACTAATCAATTGATTAAACTTTGTCTAGATTTAATTGGATTAAATCAAAGTGTAAATAAAGTTGATTAGGTAACCTAACATGCAATTTAGACAAATTAGATTAAACCCACCTAAAAGTTGATTAGAACTTTTATTAATTAAAAATTACATAAGCTTGACTATAAAAAGGCAAGCTTGAACAAGTTTTTGATTAAGCAAGCATAAGGCAAAGTATAAGAAAAATTAGTCCAAATAAATGTTTAAACAAATTTTGAAACTTCTCTACATTTTCAATAAGGAGAAAAAGATTATATCTTTGATTCAAGCTTACTAGGTAAGTTTGATCTTCTCTAATAAGCTATGTTTTTGTATTTGATACATAATAAAATAGCTTGAAGTTGAAATTAGGTTAATAAATTGTGTATAGATTCTTTGGAAGCATAAACACAATATGCTTGTAATTGGGTTAAATATTTATGTTTGACATGAATATAAAATTACAGTTTGGAACTCTAGATAAATTCTTGAAACTATGGCTATCATTATAGAATCAATTGACCACCTTTAAATTACCTAGAATTGTTCAAGGGTTACTTCTTTATGAGATTCTCTTTTGGTTTGTATTTTAATTTCAAAATTTACGTAGATGCATATTTTGAATAAATTTATATTTTTCTAAAAATATTTGATATTTTGAAAAACATGATTTTATTCTTTTAATATGTATTGATGTTGGTTTTGATGTTAAATTTATAATTTTAAGTATTTGGAAGTGTTAAGGAAAATTGGAATTAATTGGGTTAAAAATCTTATTTCCATCAGCTTCCTGAAAAGGGAGGTGAAGAAAATTCAAATTAAAAGAAAAAATTATGCATTTGCGTTTTGCATGCACAAACATCATGATGCTACGCGTTGAAATCGGTTTTCTCCCTTTTTGAGTCTCCGAACTCCCAATTTTTTCCTATACACTCGTATTGGAATATATTATTTTATTAAATTATTTAAAAATACACTCATGCTTAATAACCACGTGTTATACCCATTTCCGCTGCGTGGGGCACTGATCCGACCCTAGGGCTTTCACATTCGCCCTAACAATAATAGCCACACTTTTTAGCTCCGAGTTGTTCTGGACTCTATTTACATAACTTAGTGAGGATAAAAAAATAATAATAATAATTTATAAAGTATGTTTTATCTTACCATAACTATAATAATTTATTTCTTCGGTCTCATTTTTCCGTTTTACGCAACAAACATCGACATAGCCCTATAAAATAATTATAAAAAATAAACTTTATTTTAATGAATTATATATGCTATAAAATTTTATTTAAACAGTATATAAATTATAAACTTTGAATTTAACTTAAAATTTAAAAGCATACATGTACACTAATTAATCCCGATGGTCATCCGATTTGCCATGCAGTGGATCCAAGTAAAATGCATTTCTCATCATCACATCAATCACCACAAGCACCCAATGAAAGCTATCACACGTTTTACACAATCAAAGAAGATTAAACTAGCTTCCCATAATATAAGAGTTAACATGATCTAATAGATTATTTGATGTAATAATATTACCTTGGGTTATATGGCATCTGTTTGCGCGATTTTTGTGCGCAAAGAAGAAAGAGAGACGAGTAAGGTTCAAACCTCCTGAGACAAAGTCCCAGCAAGGGGTGTTTGATTAAGTGAGTAAGCCTCCAAGGGGCGCAAGCACACAAATTACAGTCCTAAAAGTTATAAAAACTAAAAGATAAGAAAAATGCTCGTTTGAGTCTTCATTTGATCGGGTCTTTTCTCTCTGTACGAGTGAGCTTTTATAGTGAAGCTTGTAAACTTCTTGGGCAGTTCCAGTATCTCCCTGTAGCTGCTGGATCGTGTCTTCAACTGTTGAGCTGTGGCGTCTCAACTGCTTGATCGTGGAGGGAAAACTGCTTAACTGCTGTAGTCGTGGGATCAACTGCATTACGTGTTCTCGTTCTAATGCTTCGGTCGTCCTGGGTTCTTTTCGCTCTAATTTAGTGATCGCTCTTCCTTTCATCGCCCTTCGTACCTTCGTCCTTCATTCTTCTTTCTAGGGCGATTTCGCTCCAGGGTGGCATTTTTTCTTTTGCCAAAAATTGTCCCCCAAATTCACCTTGATTGCACTGGAAGAGAAAATCGAGGTGGATTTTTCGGCTTTTCATCCAAGTTCATTCTTTCCTCGTTCAGGAAAGACCACCACGCCAATCGAGGGCTGATCCGATGGGTATTCTTTCCTTGCCCTTGACTAGCTAGTCACCCGGCCGATCCTTCAGTCCAGAGAATCTGTGAAGCCGAGGATTTTCGCCCTCGACTAACTAGTCCCCCGGCCGGTCCCTCAGTCCAGAGAATCTGTGAAGCCGAGGAGTGCAGCATCCTCCACGCAGAGGAATACGGTCCGCCGTGGTCAACAGGCGTAACCCATCCACAACCAGGGGATGCAGTTGCCTCTTCACCGAGGACCCTGGTCAGTCGTCGCTAACGGATATAGCCCATCCACACCATTACATTCCATTTCACACCTCACACCGTGTGGATGGCCGTTAGCTAACCCTTTTACATTCAATTTCACACCTCATTAAAGAGAAGCTTTCAATTCCGATGGCCTTTATTTCATACAGATCTTCTCTTTTTCCCGACTTTGTTCTGCTTCTTCTGTTCTTTCCCCTTTCATCCGTTAGCCAAAGCATTTGCTTGATTAGGGAAAGCCAAGCTGAGGTGTTTTGAGTAGGGTTGGCCCTTGGCCGGGCAGTTGGGAGAGGTTTTTCTTATAAGCTATTTCTTCAACTTCCCTTCTTTTAAATACTCTCAAGGCATGATAATATTCTCATTTGCAATGCTTTTCATGTGTTACCTGACCGATTGATGGTCTCTCTGCCCTAAGCCTGACTCTGTCGAAAGTGACCTGTAGTCTGGTGGTATTGTCACATCGATTCAGCTTTTCTTATGTCATGCGCATCAATAGTGGTGATAGCCTGGACGATTTTCCTGGGAGACGCTTATGTTTACACCTGTATTTGGCCGATCTAGTGAAGGCCGATGCTAAGATGCCGAAGTTTGGCCGACCTATTGAAGACCGATATTGGGGATTGGCCAATTTAGCGCCCGATGTTGAGAGTGTGACAAGCCCGAGGAGAAATTCTCACCCTACAATTGGTTGGGTCGTCTTTTACAGTCCCATGCAAACCCATCACTTCTGCAATAAATGCGTGATTTTCCCAACACGTTTCATCATGAGGCCCATTTAAGAGCTGTTTTTACGTCACTTCCGTGTCTCCTTCATCGCACATCACTTTTGCAGCGAATTGTATTCTAACACATGTTTAGGGCGATCCTTAATTCTTTTCATTTCCCGCTGTTTCCATCCCTTGACAATTCGGGTTGCGACACCTGTCTCACGCTGAGCCTTCGTCTGTTTATTTAAGGGTTTAGCCCACTCTGGTTTTTCTTTACTTTCGCCCTGCATTGCAAAAGCCTTTCTAACTCTCAATCTCATGGTATCAATGGCGTCTTCTTCCTCTGCTCCCAAAACCAGTTCCTCTACTTTTATTGATTATAAGATGGCACTGGAAGATTCTTCCGTGGGCACTTTTCTTAACGAGAATTACGACTAGTGTGCGCTTGGTCTCATTTTTATTGAAGACCATACGATTGCCACAGCATTGCTGGCTCAACAGTTCCCTTCCTCTTCTGGTCTCCCGTTTTCGGAGCCAATTAATATTTCTCCTTTGGCCCAATCCAACCCGATTCGCACGTGGCCCAAACATGACACCGCATTCGAGTCTTGGTTCCAACGTATGCTATTGCATGCAGATACTCGTGCCTTTCTAGAGAAGAATGGTTTCTTTTCCTTCATCGAACTTTCGTTGGCCTTGCCCTCTTTTGACCGCAGCCTGTTTCCTATTTCCTTGCTCTTTTGGTATTCTGAGTACAATGTATTCATTTTCCCTGTTTGTCTGTTTACTGTCACTCTTCGTGACATCGGTGCTCTCACCGGGCTGGCCCCTCTGGGTGCACCCATCTCAGCTTGTACAACATTCTGTTTCCCTCCTCATTCACTATTGGTTGTGCAAACGGCCTTCCTTCCTTCACTATTGGCTGTGCAAATACATCATTTTTGCGCTTAGCCAAAAGTCTGTGGCGGGCTACCTCCCCATCTCTTGAGACCTTGCCAATGGTCGTCGTTTGGACCTGGCATCCTTCTTGCTAGCTATTATTTATTGGGGCTTTGCCGTGCTCCAAAAACAACTTCGGTCAGGGGCCTCGCCCATTACCTCTGGCCCTCTGTGGCTCGTTCAGCTTTGGTTCAGAGCCTATTTCCCTGTTTTCGATGCCATTGATTCGAATCATCCTTATCCTTGTGCCAGTCTTCTTTTTCCCAGCTTCAGCCATCTTCTTTCCTTCCTCGCACTGCTTTTGAATATCTCTATACTCTTCCTCGGGTTCCCTTTTTTTCTCTTTCTCAGTGGGGAAAGCCCATCATTCGTTCATGGTCTTCCTCACTCGGAAGAGGATGAGTCAGGTCTTCGCATATGGCGAAGGTTTTTATGCAGCCACGACCTGATTCATGACATCCTGACTGGGGCCAATGGCAAGGCTGCAGTGGAGTGTATTCGCCCAACTTCGTCGCCCGTCAGCTTGGCCTCGTTCAAGGACGGCCTCTTCCTTTCTTCCATACGCGTTCCGCTTCATCGGAACATTTTAAAGTCTTTTCGGTTTCTGACGTGGATGAATCCTTATCGAAAACCCATCTTTACTTTCTTCTTTTGTCATAGCTCCTTTTGCTTCTTGTACATCGGTCCATTCTTCTTTTATCATTTCTGGCCACCTGCCCGTGAACAATTTTTTTTCTCTGCCTTCTATGAGGGTATTTCCTACTATCCCATTGTCCCCAAAGTCTTCTGAGCCAACGGGGTCAAAAAAGGCAACTGAGACGGCCAAACCCAAGAAAATAAAGCTCGCCAAAAGGAAGCAGTCTTCCACCAACCGTAGCTCAGATTCAGACGTGCCACTCGTACGTCGTCCTAAGGTACGAGTTTGAAGCCCGTCTTCTTTTGAGATTGATGTAAATTGAGGTTCTAATTTTGTACTTTGTGCAGGTGCTTAGGATTGAACCGCCCTCTGCGATGCCCGAAATGGCCCAAACTCTGGGGACTGAAGCTCCTATACTTGAAAGTTTTGAGTAGGTGGGACCTGCTGAGGTGCCGATTGTGCAGCTCCCTTCGGATGAGGACGAAGCAGCCGAGGCTCCAGTCGTGGAGCAAACGCCAGAAGAGGGCGGAACAGCTGTTACCAGTGATTCATCCGGAGCTGATCCCCAAGGTACGGAGCCACATATAGAATTTGGCCGTTCGCGTCCAAGGGTTGAGGAAATTCCGAGAAACCATCCTTTATTTGAATGTCCCTCTTCGGACGATCCTGTACCAATCGTGCAGGACCCGGACGACGAGGCCGAAGTGCCAGAACCTATTTGGCCGGATGGGCCTCTTTGGCGTCATCTTAAAAAGCTTTACTCCTTAGCACACATGATGTCTGCCGCAGGGCTTAGGGGGAGTTATAGGGATGTAGACAGCCTTTATAGTTTGGCTGAATTGGAGTTATTAGAGGAGGTTCGGCCTATGTACAGAGACGACGTACTTCGTCGTATTTATGAGGAAGATGAGGTCATTTACATTTCTGATTCTTCCGATTCTGATTTTCTTGGAGATGCTCAGCCCACCACTACGCCGCAACATTCATCACCACAAGCAGCATCTCTGGGATCTTCAGTACATCGGACTTCGACCTCTACACAGCCGTCGTCCTTGGTTCTTTCGGATTCTCCTCCTCGAGCGGAGTCTCCTGTGCCTTTAGCGCAAGATCTCTCTGCGCCTGAACAGCCGTCATATTTGGCCTTCCAATCTTTGATTTCTATACATGTAGCTCCTGCTTCGTCAGCTCAAATGTCTGCCACTTCTAAACGATCGTCGCCCCTTCGGGTAGAGTCTCCCATCCTGCAACAACATTCTTCTGCTCGGCCGTCGCCTCCTCAGGCCGTATGGCCGTCAGTTCCTGTCCCCCAGCATCCATCATCCTCAGATCTTTCGCTTCAGTAAGAACTTGTGCAGCCGCAAGTTTAGGTGTTTGAGGCATCGATGGATATGCCATCTAGCTCTGGCTCTGGGGTGGTAAGTCTTTTTTTTCTCTCTCTAGTTCATGACTTTGGTTTACATCTGCTAATTTTTCCTCTGTATACAGGTGTCCGACCCGCTGCTACAATCGGTCCAGAACATTTTGGATCACCTTGGACGATTGTCTTCTGCTCCATTTCGGCCTTCTTCGCCTTCGGCCAGTACCAGTATGGATCTGGAGGTCCTTCGGGAAATTATCGGCCAATTATACTTCTTACTACATTGGAGATTGGTCAGGCCGCTCTGCCAGAAAACATTTCCCAGTTGGACAGAAGTTCCTCTGAATTAAGCCGCCTATTAGCCCTCCATGCCTTACCTATATCAGTAGATGATCGGCTCTTCCTCCAAGAACTGCAGGATGATATAGCGGCATTTATCTCTCGGTATCGCAACATACACAATCAAAGGATTGGGCTTCCCTCTGCTATAATCAAGAAAGAAATGCTCGCGGTTCTCTCGTCGCCCTTCAACAGGCTCTGAGGGAGACCACTAATGAAATGGTGACCGAGGAATCGGTTCTCCTGGACCTAGAGCGACAATTACAGGACATCCAACGCCTTATTGAGGAAAGTCGTATGAGAAAAGAGGCTAAGAGGAGGACCATTGCTACCCAAGTGACGGAGATGGATGCTTCCTTGGCAAAGTACGAAGGTCTGGCCTGAATAGATTTTGAGAAGAGTTGGGCCGATTTAGAGACAGCGGGTTTGGAGGTACAAAAGGAATGGCGTCTGAGGAGGGAGATGTTTTCGGCCATAAAGGAATCGCCCAGGGTTTTCGGCGGTCTTAGGCCACAGCCAATGATGCTTTGTAGGACCTTACCTCGTCCAATTTTTGTAATTATGAGGTTTTTTTCGTCCCGAATCAATGGAAATAAATTATTTTACTACTATATTTAGTTTTTATTGTAAAGACATTACATTTTCATGCTCCCAAAGTGAGGGCACATATTTTTTCAAGTATTTGCCATTTATCGCCCTAGCATGTACCCTTCCGTTTAGATCTCTTAAATGATATGCCCTGTTCGGTAACACATCTTTTACCTCGAATAGGCATTCCCAATTAGGTGACCATTTTCCATATGTCGGGTCTTTAGCACCAATTGGCAATATAGTTTTCCATACTAAGTCGCCTTTTCCGAATGATTTAGCCACGACTCTGAGATTGTATTCCTTGGCTATTTTTCTCTTTTGTGCTTCTAAACGATTTAGCACATCGCATTTAACATCGTCCAAATCTAGCAAATTCTGGATCATTGCTTCGTTGTAGTCTTCCTTTATCAACTTCTTTTGCAATATCACCCTAATGGATTCAATATTCATTTCTACCGGTAGTACGGCCTCATGACCATATACTAACTGAAATGGCGTGATCGAAGTACTTGCTTGTGGTGACGTCTAATAGGCCCATAGAGCCTGACTCAAACATTTGTCCCATCGCCTAGCGTTGTCTGTCACCATTTTTCGAATCAACTTCTTTAGGGTTTTATTGGACGATTCCGCCTGACCGTTTGACTGAGGGTAATACGGAGTGGTGTTTACCAGCCGGATCCCGTATTCGGCCAGGAAGCTTTTTACCTTCTCACCATTTAACGAAGTGCCATGATCTACCACTATTGTTTGCGGTATACCGAATCAGTGAATGATATGCTCTTTTATGAACTTGATGATCTGCTCTTGGGAGATTTCCACTACCGGAATAACTTCCACCCATTTGGTAAAAAATTCGGTATAAACGATAATGAAAGTATGCCTTTTGCTCGATGCAGGATATATTTTCCCTATCAAATCTATCGCCCATCCTATGAATGGCCATGGTTTAATGACATGGATCATTTCGGTTGCTGGTGCACTCTGAATGGGCCCATGCTTCTGACAAGCAATACATCATTTGGCATATGAGATGCATGATTCTCCTATCTTCGGGCAATAATAGCCGTTCCGTATAATCAGTCATCTCATCTTTATTCCGGTCTCGTGAGCCCCATAAACACCTTCATATATCTCGGCCATGATAGTTTTGGACTTCAATGGCCCTACACATTTCAACAACAGGCCGTCTTGGCGTTTTTTATACAACACATCTCCTGATACCACATAATTCAAGGCCTTGAGCTTTAGCCTTCGATCTTTCCCTCATTCGGGCTGTTTTAGAAATTCTTTGATCTCGCTCCTATCGTCCTCCTTTTCAATTTCAACGGCCATGACATTTGTCCCCTTCTTTCATCGTATCAGGGCCGGCTTCACCTCGTCGCTTCTATATATACCATATATGTTTGCTTGCTTGTACCCGGAAGCTGCTTGGGCCAAATTGTTGGCCATTTTGTTCTTCACCTCGGAACGTGTTCCAATTCCGCATGGTCAAATTGACCTACCAATTCTTTAGCCACATCCAATAGCGCCATGACTGATGGGCTTTGGCATTTGAAGGTTCCTGTTACCTGTTGGATCACTAATTGCGAGTCTCTTTAATAGACATGTGTGTTACCCCATATTGAGGAGTGTTTCCAAGTCAAATATCATGGCTTCGTATTCGGCCTGGTTGTTAGTGCAATATTCATTTAACCTGATTAAGAAACGGAACGATTCACCCAATGGGCTGACTAAGACTATCCCCATCACTGCTCCTCTTGTTGTACTGGACCCATCAAAATACATCGTCCATGATTTCAGACTGCATTCGTCTAAATCCATTTCTATTTCTCTGACAGTACTCAAACAGGGGTGGTCAGCTAAGAAATCTGCCAAGGCTTGATTTCTTACAGCCTTTTGGGGCTCATGTCGTATATCAAATTCTGATAGTGATAAAGACCAGAAACCAACTCTTTGATGCAAGATAGGACGAGAAAATATGTACTTTATTATATTAACTTTAATGATTAAGTACACTATATTTGGCCTAAGGTAGGCTCGTAGTTTAGTACATGTAAAATACAAAGCCAAGCATAATTTCTCCATTGGAGAATAATTACATTCATAATTTAGCAATTGTCTGCTAATATAATAAATGGCTCTTTCGACATCCGTGTCGTCGTCTTGCGCGATCATCCCAGCTATAGATTGTTATTAAGCTGATATGTACAACTTCATTGGTCGTCCTGGCACAGGGGGTACCATCACCGGCGGTGTGACAAATATTTCTTTAGGCTGTCAAAATCCTTTTGATGTTCTTCGGTCCAGACGAATTCATCATTGTCCTTTAGCCTCAACAGGGAGGAGAACACTTTAGTTTTTCCTGCACAATTAGAGATAAATCGTCTCAAGAAATTAATTTACCCTAAAAATATTTGCAACTCTTTCTTATTTCGGGGAGGTTTAGATTCAGTGATTGCCCGAGATTTATTAGTGTCGATCTCAATCCCCCGTTGGTGTACTAGAAATCCTAGGAAGTTTCCTACACACACCCCGAAAGCACATTTGGCAGGGTTTAACTTTAGTTTAAATTTTCTCATTCGCTCAAAAGCCATTGCCAATTGGCTAAAATGTTCTTCCATGGTTACAAATTTAGCCACTATATCGTCCATATAGACCTCTACAAATTGGCCGATCATGTCATGAAAGATTAAATTCATGGCCCGCTGGTAAGTGGCCCCAGCATTTTTTAGGCCAAACGGCATTACTACCCACTCATAACACCCTAACGAACCTGGGAACCTAAAAGCAGTCTTATGTACATCATTCTCGGTGATCTAGATCTGATTATAACCCGCATATCCATCCATAAAAGAGTATACTTGATACCCTGTCGTGGAATCTACCAAGGAATCTACCGTCGGCATGAGGTATTGATCTTTGGGTGTTGCTAGGTTTAAATTCCTAAAGTCTATGCAGATTCTTATTTTTCCATTCTTTTTCATGACTGGGACGATATTTGACAACCATTCTACGTATCTGGTCGTCCTAATAAATTTCACTTAAAAGGCGCTCAACCTCTTTCTTAATATCGGGCGACATGGGTGCAACATTTTCTGTTTTCATTGTAACTCTATGTGTGTCTATGTGGTATGGCTCGGCATGATTGGCAACATATGCTCTACTATCATCCAATCTGAACCAGGCATTTCATTGTAGTCCCAGGCAAAACAATCTTTATATTCTTTAATAAATGGATCAGGTTTTCACGTACCTGGGCCTCTAGTTCCTTGCTGATATAAGTGATGCGTCTATTGTCCTCGCTTCTCAGGTTTACCTCGTCCAATACATCATGTGCCCTTGACATGCTCGCCTTATGCCGTCCGTTCAGAGCGTATTCTTCATCCTCCCACTCGCTCTTGTGACTTCCTTCCAGCAAACAATCTACCCCACATGCCTCTCTTATCCTGTCTTCTGTATGGTATGCTAATAGTTTATCCCTCAAGGCCGAGATCGCGGCCTGAGCTTCGGCCTCACTTCCTCATTCCGTTACATAGGCCATTAGATTGGCCTTAGTGGCCGCAAGGGCGGCTTGTTCCTTACTGTGTCTGCACTTCATTCAAATTGCTGCGCGTTGGCTCTCCAAAGACCACTGTGATTGGCCTTGTTTTCGAGAACAAATCATTAGCAGACCCGCGGGGTATGGCTCGTCATTTTGAGCCACAATAGTCGAACTTTCCCCTTAAGTCAGACTCTGGTCGGCCCGTAATTTCCTTCGTACATGAAGTATTCAGCCGAATTTGTCTCTACAGTGAAAATCTTATTGTCGGCATGTACTACTTCCACTTCCTCTCTCTGGTTCCAGAAAACTAAGCACCGATGAAAAGATGAATGAACACATCGGCTGTCGTGTATCCAATCTCATCCTAGGAGCATGTTATTTGTTGTCGGCCCGTCTATAACAAAGAATACTACTGTTTTTGTAGTACTTCCCATTTACAAGTCTAGTGGGACGACCCATTTGGCCGTTGTCGCCCCTCCATTGAAACTCGTTAGCACCACTTCCGTAGGGATGAGGTCCTCCTCTGACTTTGCTAAACGTCCTAGCATCCTTACCGAAATTGCATTAATGGCTGCCCCATTATCGATCAACACCTTGGTGACGGGTATCCCATCAACCTTCGCTTTTACATACAACGGCCACAGGTGCTTTGTCATTTCTGGTGGTGGTTTTGGGAATATCACCTTCCCTGATAGGCCTATCTGCTCACTCTCGTCACTGGCTCGAGGTATTTCTCCTCCCGTATCCCATCCAGAAGGTGGTAACGTGACTGGTGTATTGTGCGAGACATTATTGACGGCCAATCTTCACTTTTCTGCCATGGTGATTGTCCGTCTTATTTTGGCCGTCCCATATAGGACGAGGTATGGAGATCATCCCAAGTCCTCTCCTAACGTTCTAACTGCAGGGTTTCCGGCCTCGTACAATTCCTTGAGAAGCCGATTCTGTGATATCCCCCTTCTTCGGGCTTCGGTCATGATGTCTATTTCTTCTTCTATGTCGGTCATTTCCTCATCTGAAGCTTCCCTATCCATTATCGAGAGCGCTGCAAATTCTACCTCATCACCCTCATATACATCTTCACTTGTTCCAGCTTCCCCATTGTTGTCCCCCTTGAATTCGCTGGACAACAAGTAATGGTTGGCCACAACCGGTGGCATGCTGCCGAACTGAATTAAAATAGGGGCTCTTCGTCGTCTATTCATCCCGTTTTCGTCTGTCAAACTTGGTGCCTTCTTTGCATCTCGTTATTTTCCCTTCTTTACCGTCACTCTCCTTGTTATTTGCCTCCGGTTTCTCCGTGAAACGAGGACTACGGCCTGTGATCCTCAGCCCACCTTGTTGGTGCATTATACGACCATAATTTCTCTGGTGTCTCCGTAATTACGTCCTCGTTATTTCGTCCACGGGAGGATAGTTCCTGCCTGGGCGTTGCCCCGAATACGGCCTTCGATACGAATGCCATATATTGGGCCGATGAATTTTTGGCCTAAACATCCTCACATTTTGTACGAAGTTTGAATTTTCGCCATAAAACCTTAGTGCAAAGTTTCGTGGCAGCCATTTTACTGGCTCTTTCTTTACGAGCCTTTCACAAGTGTCTTCCAACTCCCTCATCCACTCTATACTGTTCCTGCACCGTACACAAAGGTTTTGCTGATCCTTCTATTTTTTGGGTGCTTTAATCCTTTCCAGAGCGCTTCGACGATGAACATTATGTTCTTCTTCTGGGACCAACTTGAATCTTGGCAAATTGGTAAGATCTGAGTTGATCATGTTTAATTCCACTGGCTTGGGAAACAGGTTGTCGTCCACGGCCATCTTTTTTTCGAACGTTATTCGTCCAGATTCTATAGCATCCTGCAAAACATTCCGAAAAATAAGACAGGTATTAGTTGAATGGGACCATGCATTATGCCATTTACAATATTTTTTGCTGACGATTTGCTCGGCGCTTGGCAACGTATGGCGGTCGCTCAAATTGATCTGTTTGTCTTTGTACAACTGATCGAATATGGCGGCGACTTTTTTGGTATCAAAAGAAAAGTTTCTCCCCTTTTTATCGTTCTTTTCTTTGGCTTGGGGTTCGGCCCACATTTTACAAACGTACGGCTTTCCTTTAACCAATTTGGCCAAACACAAGTCGGCCGATTCGACGTCCATTTCGCCTACTTCATAATCAATGCTCCTGTAATACGTCCCTTTGCTAGAATTTTTTATTTGCTCTTCCTCCCTTAGTAATCGCTCATAACGCACCGCGCTGGTGATGAGCTGAGGGAGGTCCCAAAATTCACGATCTTGAAATTTCTTTCTCAAGTCGAAATTGAGGCAACTTTGAGCGACTCTCACGAACTCTTTTTCTGGCAAAGGCACGTAACATCGGCCTTGAGTTCCTTTAAACCTTTGTAAGAATGTTTCAGCCCACTCTCCTGGCAACTGTCTTAGGTTTGCCAGGTCGGCCAAAGCCACTTCGGATTCGGCCTTGTAGAATTACGCATGGAACAACTGTTCCATTTGTTGCCAATTTTCTACTAAGTTAGCCGGCAGACTGACATACCAGGAGAACGCTACTCCTGACAGTGAGCCGTGAAATAACCTTAACTTATGGAAATCCGTGACCTCTCCACACTGAAGGGTAAATAGCTCTATGTGTTCCATGGTAGAAACTTCCCCAGACCCCGTAAATAGGGAAAAATCTGGTATTTTGTAGTTTCTAGGCCATGGATACGCCACGTCGATCCAATCGGGATATGGCTTCCGGTACCTTGGCTGAATTGGTCGTACTCCCAGACCGAATTAATTTTGGAGTATGTCGGTCACATGTTCCCTTAACATGTCATTACCATTAAATGGCATCGCTATGGGGGTGGTTGTGGTCCTCTCACAAGTGGGACATAATCGTGATTCTGTCCCTGAGAAACCTGGACGCCTTGGGGAAACACCACCTTGAGTTGTGCCATATTTGGCCCCTGGTGTAGATTTGGCCCTAAATATGGGCCATTGTCCCCAAAACTTGTTCCTCCCCTGGAAGTCGTAGGGACCGTGATTCCTTGTGGTGGAACATTACTCGGACCAGCCTCCTGACTGCTTGGTGCAGGGGAAGGCGTAGTCCACGGCGGGGCTGTCCCCACATTTACACATTTGGCCATTAATTCGTTCAACGAGCTCAAGTGTTTGGCCATATTTTCATAATGTGAATTGCTAGTCGAGACAAAATTTATCTATGACATGAGCATTTAGCAGCCTAACCTGTTCAACAACATCCTGTGTGAATTCACTGAACAATGCACGAACTGCATTAGGGCTGAATTCTCGCATCGGTTCGTATCGACTAGCTTCTGCCAGACCCTCGAAATGACCCACACCTGGATGGAACGTGGGGCTGGTTGGTTTGCTCCCGTCCTCCTTCCTCTGTACCTGGGCCAGTTTGAGTGTTTCTTTTCGGAGGCATCTCCACTTCTTACCAATCCTCCCACTGTGGTCGCCAAAAACTGTTGCGCGATTTTTGTGCGCGAAGAAGAAAAAAAGACGTGTAAGGTTCAAACCTCCTGAGACAAAGTCTCAGCAAGGGGTGTTTGATTAAGTGAGTAAGCCTCCAAGGGGCGCAAGCACACAAATTACAGTCCTAAAAGTTATAAAAGCTAAAAGATAAGAAAAATGCTCGTTTGAGTCTTCATTTGATCGGGCCTTTTCTCTCTGTACGAGTGAGCTTTTATAGTGAAGCTTGTAAACTGCTTGGGCAGTTCCAGTATCTCCCTGCAGCTGCTGGATCGTGTCTTCAACCGTTGAGCTGTGCGTCTCAATTGCTTGATCGTGGAGGGAAAACTGCTTAAATGCTGTTGTCGTGGGATCAATTGCATTATGTGTTCTCGTTCTAATGCTTCGGTCGTCCTGGGTTCTTTTCGCTCTAATTTAGTGATCTCTCTGATCGCTCTTCCTTTCATCGCCCTTCTTGCCTTCGTCCTTCATTCTTCGTTCTAGGGCGATTTTACTCCAGGGTGGCATTTTTTCTTTTGCCAACGGCATCATAATAAGTTGACCCTTATTAGCAGTCATCAATCTATTACAGATGTGTTGGGCCCTAGATTGACGAGACTGATCTGGCTTAGTTGTATTAGCTTTTGAAACGACCGCAGGATTTATAATTCCACAAGGCTCTCCAAAACCAGCATCCCTCGTCTTCTCGTGCAAGTGCCTAAATGTGAACATAAGCGATAAAATTATTTGGAAAAATTGAAAGAGAAATCACACAAGCAAAACATAATAAAATGATAAATCTTTACAAGAAGTAAGAGCTAATAGACAGCACTAATAGTGCCATGGAAGATTACAAACCAAAAACAAATACAGCAATAAAGACAGCAAAGAAAAAGCTTTTTTATTCCCCAAAATCACTAGATGTATCGATACCTAAATGCTACAACTTAGAAATAGAACAAGCAAAAACAAAAATTTGAAGCCCCAGAAGAACATAACATAACATAGAGCAAGTAAAATAGAAACCAAAAAAAGAACATAACAACTTGGATGCAAGACTATAAACAGAAGCAAAACGGAACGGAAGCAAAACAGAAGCAGAACAAGTGCCAAAAAACAGAACAACTTGAATGCAAGACTACTGTAAATAGAAGCAAATCAAGCATAAAACTACAACTAAAATTAATATCTTACTTCCAAATCAAACATAAACAGAAGCTGAAAGTAATCTCTACATATAGAAAAATAAATTAAATTAAAATGAGAATTGGAAAAAAATTCACTTACGTCATCCATAACAATAGGTGGTTAGCACCTATTACTTTCATACTCATGATTCATTGCATAATTCACAGAATCATCACAATCGTAAATCATAAACACAGGACCATGAACAGGCGATATAAGCTAACACTTCCAATTCTCTCACACATATTATCAAACTCTTATAGTACAAAAGACTTGTGTAAAAATTATACATATAATTAAGACCTAATTCGAAACTATACCTAATTTGAAAGTAAAGGGAAAAACAGACTTTTGTAAAAATTATGTCACACATATTCTCTAAACCTAATTCGAAAATAAATGAGCGAAAAAACCCAAGGATTACAGTAATTGAAAATACTCCCATATATAAAAATGACTATATAAACCCACAAGCAGATGTTCTGTCAACAAGCATTCTTTTTCACTTCGAAGGGTTCATCTCATGTATCAATATGCACCATCTAAACTAGGGGTGACAATTTGGGTTAGGATTCGTTTATTCGTTCGATTCGATTCGCTTTAAAGCGAATACGGGTTTGAAAAAATGGATTCGTTTAATAAATGGGTCAATTCGATTCGATTCGTTTATTAAACGAATCGAATACGAATTTAAGCTCGTTGATTCGTTTATTTGTTTAGGATTCGTTTTATTATTTTTATTTACTAGTTCTTGTTAATTTTCAATTAATATTCGAGAAATTATAGCTAATTATCATAGAAAAAATAATATTTTCGATATTTGGTGAAGTATTTTTAGTAAATATATTAATTACATATTTCTTATGTATATATTTACGAAGAATTAATGTAAATCAAGTGTGGTAAATTATTTTATTAAATAATATCATTGACTAAACGAATAAACGAATATTCGTATTCGATTCGTTTAATAAACGAATCGAATACGAATCATGATATTAGGATTCGTTTAATAAACGAATCGAATACAAATCCATCACATTTTGATTCGATTCGTTTAGGATTCGATACAAATTTGATTCGTTGATACGTTTTGCCACCCCAAATCTAAACACCTAATCTTTACAAACCTTCGTCTTTAGGCTACGTGATAAAAAACCTTGCCTGGAACAAGCCATGCAAACCCCTTCACGTGTTCTAAGCTCCAAGAATCGCGAATCTTGATTTTTTTTATAAGAACAAAATCCTTCCAAGATCAAGTCCAACCCATAAGGAACCTTGCCCTTAAGAACCTTTCTTTATTTCTTTGGAGAATATTGAACAGCGATACAGCGCCACAACACTTACCACCGTTGATAAGCTTTTGTATGCAGAACCAAGGAATAATCCACTCCCTCAAGATGACGCAAGTCATTTTATTTTGTAAAAAATATGTTTTTAATTAATTATCAATTACAATTAATAATGCCCTTTTAAATAGGTGGCTAACCCTAATTCTACCCAAATATAATAAAACCCTAGTACAATAAACCCAATAACACATAAAATACTTTAAAATTTCATGCATGGCTTTCTAATTTAATTAAAGTTCAGCCCAGCACTTAAACATCACATAACATTAAAAATATGAAACATAAGAAACATAAAAGTTGTATTGATAATTGTATTCTGTATTTTGACCAAGAATACTTCTGAATTGGACTTTTATGTAAACTAAAAAGTTGTAGATCCATGCGTCCTCTTTCTAATGCAACTTGAATCACTAAAATCAGACATCATATGAGAAAGTTACATACAAATTACGAATACTGCGCAAATCCTGCAACTGCTAATGTACCATTCGAAAATTAAGCCCGAAACCAATCAAGGCAGCCCATGCACGTCCAAAACCCATTCCATTCTTGCCTTAGATATAATAAAGCCTTCATATAAAGTCTCATGCATGGACCAAACTCCAGAACCCAAGGAATCTTCCAAATCAACAAAAAAGGCCCAAATACACCAATCTGACCAAGTCATGCAATCAGCCACAACTTCAAGTTAATTTGGCCCAACAAACAGAGCTCATTATGGATCACATCATTCTCCCTCTCTTGAAAAGGATTCGACCTCAAATTCGAACCCGGATCATAGATAAAAATGACAAGATCAATGTGACGATAATCCTGAAACAAAATAAAATCACATGGAAAATAATGGTTAAGGTGAGCAAAAGTCGATAAAGCTGATGAATGACTTTTTTTCAATATTTTTCCCCTCTCAATCTCTCCATTACTACTCGCATTCTTAACTCCACTTGCAACCCCAAAGAGATTCCCATATGGATTCATGTTTGAAACCTCATTTAAAATAAACTCAACATGCTCATGTCGCTTCCTCAAACAATCAACACATTCATCAACGATCTGATCACATTCTACATATTCGGCCACATGCACTTTTTGGACCTCATAACTCAATGCCTCACAACCAAAATCAGATTGCTCCATATGATATTCACCATTAACAATAACTTCAAGAACCGCATTGTCATCATGAACAACCAAATCGGCATCACTAATGTTATTGCTCACATCAATATCATCATTGTCATTAACATCATCAACCACCTCACGCTTATTCATAAAAACATCAACATGTTTCATTTCATTACTCAAGGCTACGCTCATATCCTTATTGACTTCACATTTTGCTAACACCTTTTTCTCTATCAATTCTGGAAGCTCTCCTAGTAACATTCTAAACTCAATAATCTCACTTTTCCTTTTAGCCCACTCGTCTTCACTCCTTTGCATGTACAACTCTTATAGACCTCTTGTAGGGTTAAAGGAGCAAGCTTGATAATTTTTCCACCATACCAAAATTTATACATATTCATATACATATCATAAACGACTTTATTGAATTTATACCAAGGTTTACCCAATAAAACATACGTATGACACATAGGAACCACGTCACACACTACTTGATCAACATACTTCCCAATTGCAAAACTTACCACAACCTGCTTATCAACCTCGAACTCTCCAAAATCACTCATCCACTTATAAGGTCTATCAAGAGGCATCAATGGTAATCCCAATTTTTTCACAAGGGTAGTGCTGGCTAAATTTATTTGATTCCCTCTTTTAATAATCATATTACATACTTTATTATTGATAAGGCATCTCGTGCGTAAGATAAATACCCTTTTGCCCATCAGATTATGTATATAAATCAACCTCTTACTTGAAAGACAATAATAATAATTAAAGACTCAAAGAATCACTAAGAAAATATGAAAACAAACAAAAAGAAACTGACTGAAAAAACACCAAAAGTAAAACAAGAACACAAACTGAATTGAAACTGGACAAAATTCGTAACTATTATTTAGAAGAGATTTTGAGACCCGAAATGTAAACGAAAAGAGTTCGGCCAACCCCTAACGAATTTCCCTCCTCGATTACGTATAAATCGATATATTATTGGTCTCGTAACCTTTTCTAGATCAAAAGTTACAGCCGTTTTAAAATCAGTGCGCGTCTGAAAAAGTCTAACTGAACCGATCCGAAAATTATAGACAAATTCGACCCTATTTGACTCAAAAACTCCAAGAATTGAATCCTATATGCTTTACCATGCAAGAAAATTATATTAACATCCAAGATTCAGTCATAAACATAAAAATATAAAGGAAATAAATAAAAAAAAATTGAAATTAGAATAGACCAAAAAAATATAATATGAATACTTCATAAAACGATAAAGATAGAGCCAATCTTGACCTTGGAACCCTGAGCTCCGGATACCAAATGTTAAGAAACCTGCCTGGAATAAGCCAAGAAAACCCATCCATGTGTTCTAAGCCTCAAGAACCGCGAATCTTGATTTTTTTGTAAGAACAAAATCCTTCCAAGATCAAGTTCAACCCTTAAGGAACTTTGCCCTTAAGAACATTTCTTTATTTCTTTGGAGAATCTTGAACAGCGATACAGCACCACAACGCTTGCCACACGTTGATAATCTTTTGTTCCATAGAATCAAGGAAGAATCCACTCCCTCAAGATGATACAAGTCACTTTGTTTTGTAAAAAATATGTTCTTAATTAATTATCAATTACAATGAATAACGCCCCTTTAAATAGGTGGCTAACCCTATTTCTACCCAAATATAATAGAACCCTAGTAAAATAAACCCAATAACACATAAAATACTTTAAATTTTCGTGCATGGGCTTTCTAATTTAATTAATGTTCACCCTAACACTTAAACATCACCTTAAAAATATGAAACATAAAAGCTGTAGCGATAGCTTTCTTCTATATTTTGACCATGAAGGCTTCTGAATTGGACTTTGATATAAACTACAAAGTTGTAGATCCATGAGTCTTCTTTCCAATACAAATTGAATCACTAAAATCAGACATCAGATGATAAGGTTATGTCTAAAATATGAAAACTGTGCAAACCCCGCCACTACTAATCCACCATTCGAAAATTAAGCCCAAAAGCAGCCCATACACGTCTAAAACCCATTCCATTCTTGCCTTAGACATAATAAAGCCTTCATTTAAAGTCTCATGCATGGACCAAATACCAGAACCCAAGGAATCTTCCAAATCCTCCAAAAATGACAAAATACACCAATCTGACCAAGCCATGCAATCAGCCACAACTTCAAGTTAACTTGGCCCAACAAACAGAGCTCATTATGGATAATATCACTCTGAGTCGTATGATCCATTCTGTCTTCTGAGAATAAATTATTCAATATCCAATATGAATAATTTATTCATATTTCACCTAAATATATTTATTCGATATCAAATAACGACATAAATAGCTAAGGAACATCGTGAAACCTTTATTAAATATTTTTCCGCAAAATGGCATAAAACATGTTTTTTGTCTGAACCGACCAACCAACACACATGGGGGTTGCCTAGGTCAGCTCCAATAGTACTTGGATAGTTCATGGACTGCCCAAACAGTTGACAATTCACTGTTTGGATAGCAGACACCCGGTAAACCCGAAACTCACCCGGTAATGCCATTTTTCGTCATTTTTGCTTATTTCAACTCCGAAATAATTTGTGAAAATTGTTCCAATACCAAAAACACATCCAATACATTTATACAACATAATTTTCATCACCAAAAACACATAATTTCTAGATCTGCTTTTTGTAACAAAAATATCATTTTTCATGCTTTAAATCCATTTTTTCTCACATTAATCATATCAATATTAATACCAACCAAAGCCACAACCTATGAAGAACTCATGTACAATTATAGGTGTTACAAGAGTGTTCATAACACTCTAGAATGGCAACAAGTCATCAAATGACAAAATTGAATCAATATTACACTAATATCATCCAATCAAATATCACACATGCATCTAGCCTCCAAATCCAAACTCCAAATCAAAAAGCCCCAAAATATAAGAAATGAATAAACCCTAGAACTATTCTAGATATTCAAGAACAAGAAACAAGCTTTCTAAGTTTAATTATTGAAGATTACCTCCAAATCTTATAATTTCCTTAAATGTTTTCTTGAATTTTTTCACTTTCTTCCCTTGTTTCTTCAAGAAACTTTTGAGAGCTTTTTATGGAGCTGGGTTAGACCATGGAGTCTTAAAAGTGAAGAAAATAAAATTTCTTAACTTTAAATACAAGGGTTAACCGACTTAGGGAAGTAAAGAAGGGCAATTTGGTCATTTGGTCATTTTTTTAATCTCATTAAATAATAATAACCTTTAAGATAACAAATCCAATTTGTAAACTTTAAGCTTAATAAAATCATGCCACATGTAACCAATAATAATCAAACATATTGCATAACAATTATATAATATTGAAATAATTTAATTATCTAGATATTTAACATTTAAACATCTAAATAATTAATTAATGCGATTATTATTATATATGTATTTTTTATTTACATTAAATAACAAATACATATATTAATGGCATGTGTCAAAATCTCATTTGACAATAATTAATATGTATCAAATCAAATTTTGTATCAAATACAAATACACATTAATTATCAATTGACAGAAATGCCCCTATGCAAGTATTTTCGTTTAACTGTTTGAACGACTCAAATTAACTCATTTAATCTGGTGAAGTATTACGACTAATCCATATTATTCATAACGCGTTGCTCAAGTGTTCAACGAGTACACTTCATATTATGGGACTCTCTAAGTTTAGGTTTATCCGTCAGGAAATCCAATTTCGTGTCCATAATTCACCCACTCGTAAATTATGACAACCACAGATAATCTCGCTAAACTATGCAAGTCGAGGTCATTGCATACGTATAATCCCTCAGTCGCAGGCTATCAATATTATACCTGAGATATAGATAAGAACGTCAAATCCTTATGGTATGATATAGTCGACTTTAAAATTTAAGATCTCTAAATAACACTCAGAACTCGCTTCCGAAGTTATACCATGGCCATGGATTTACTAGATCGCAAAAACGTGTAGGATACATATGCCCTATACACAGGACTAACAGATTCTATCTTGATACGCATTTGATATCATGATCATCAGTCCACACCTAACGAACAGGCGGAGGTCTGATATAAATAGATCGGTGACGTGACTGTCATCAAAATGTGGAGGATAACTCATATATCCACTGTGGTATCTCAAGTCGAATGACCACTATGCTCACTCAACTCGAGAAGATTCCTATTGACGATGGTGTACCATCTATTAGGAAATCTTCAGTGAGTCGTTCAGTGTTTATCAAATAAACACCTACATGTTTATACGAGTCTCCCGAGACTCATGGTTCATTGGGATAAACCATCAGACCAAGTCACGATACACGACATGTACTAGTTTCAGCGGTTTTTACTAATATACACGTATCACTAAATCAGATTTAGTTTCAATCTAATCATAATTAGATATCTAATCGTAATTTGATCGAATATGTATATAAAAGACAAGATGTGCTACCATTAAATAAGTAATATTATGGAAAAATGCATTGTTCGTATTCATGAATCAGACATAAATACGTTCCAGATTGGCATTCTGAACACCAACCCTAACATGGGTGAGACAGAGAGTGAAATGAAGCTTTTAATTTAGACTTAGTTTAAGTGGAAAAAAACGCGAGAGCTATAGGTTCATAAACAATTAAGACATAGGGGTAAAAGAGTAATTTCACTTAAATTTGTTGTAATTACATATAATTTTTTTTTAAAAAAATAAGGTTTAACTATAGTTTCAGTTTTCTACCAGCTTTTTTTCGATTTATAAACTCTGTTGATTTTTTAACATGATTCCAATCGGACCAAAGATCGGTTCTCAATTTGACTGATTGAACCGATCGGTCCAGTCCGATTGCGAAAATTATGCTCAAAAGATAAAATTAATTTATAGTCCATATAATATAATTTTTATTTTTAATTTAAAATTTAAAATTTATTTTATCAAAATAAATTATATGTAATTGTTTTAAATTTGGTACTTGACTAATATTTTGAATTACAAAAATCATGAATTCTTGATAGAATTATTTTTCTATCAAATATTTTCTATCATTAGTTCTTAATATAAATATTTTCTATCAATACTATTATTATTATTTCTTGGCATATAATTATCTGTCACATATCTGTCATTAATTATTGAAAATTAATTTATCGGTCACATTTATGTCATAAATTGATGACAGAATCAGTATCGATCATAAATCATCTGTCAAGATAGTCTATTTTTGTACTAGTGATTAGGACAAAAAACTGTTTCAAATTCCAAATTGAATGGTTTGAGTTTCGATTTGAGATATTTTAAAGATAAAATAGAGATTCATCCATGTTAATAGTGATTTTAGGGCCTCAGGGTCCTCAGCAAGTTCAGAAGGGCATGAAGGAAATTTCTAGTCAGGCTCGGTAATCGAAGGCATCCGGCTCAGTAGAGTGGTCGGGCTCGGTCCTTATTTCCTCATCGACCTGAGGAATAAAAGTATTTGGAAAAGCATGATGATCAGGGATCTCAAGTTCGACCTGACTAGGTGGCTCAGCACAACAATGGATGTTGTTACGACAACCCGACCTGATGGGGGAGGTCGGGGTGGATTAGGGCGGGTCGTGGTGAAATTAATCGGGACCAAGTATCGAGGTGTAAACCCGACTTGGGACTTGCACCATCTATAAAGTCTTGATATGACATGCGTAGCTCGTAAGGCTATCATCTAACATATGCCACCGCGTGAATGAGTGGACACAGGCTGGCATCATAAAGGTATTACAAGAAAAGGGCTAGAGTTAATGAAGTGTCAGATGGCAAGTCTACTTTCGGCAATGGTAGGTTCACGTGGCTGAAGTCACAAGGATGGTGGAACAGTGTTATTTTTCTTAGTATATAAATGGGTTGAGTGCAATTTTGTAAGGGTTAGTAATTTTTATTCAAAAAAACTTGTAAGAGAGATAAAAAGGGTATTTCTTTTTGGGAGAGTACGAGAAAGAGGTCGGTCACATCTATACTAGTCATTTTAGCCTTGATCGGTCAAACCCAACCACTTTATAAAAACTCTTTTTCTTTGTGTCCGTGGACGTAGGCCGGATCCACTCCGCCGAACCATGTTAAATCATATGTTCTTATCTGTGTTGTTTCAATTTTTCCGCTAAGTTTGCTTTTGGTTCCCAACAAACCAAACAAATTCACAGTTGAGGGAAGATTGTTCGAGGAATGGGTTTTTGAATTTATCCCTTAAATGAAATCAGTCGTCAACAGTTGACGCCGTCTATGGGGATCTGAACAAAAAGCCGTAGACGTGTTGAGACGATGGCAGAAGACGGGATCACAGGTCTTCAGAGGCTTTAAAAATGGAAT
>SKCR01054365.1:0-29725 GCA_019454045.1 Zanthoxylum bungeanum | reverse complement strand
ATCTTTAATGATATTTTATCCCAGATAAAATATCTCCGCAATTAATCCCAGATTAATTTCTCTGTCTTCTAATTAATCCCATATTAATTTAGAGTGTGAGTTACGTCATCGGTGAATCTTTGGGAAGCGACACATTAGAATCCCCGGATATTTTGGTAGTAATTCGGTCGTCAGACTATCCGAACACGTAAGTACCTAGTACTACGTTTATACCGATTTACAAGACAAGGTTGGCCTCTAGCAAAGCGCCATGCCTACCCAATTCTCCTGAAACATAGTTACAGGAATAAAGGATCTATATCAAGCGTAGTATACGTAGTATTGCGTATTTCTGTCCAGTATCGGATGATCACGTGCTAGGCCTGGGGCTGGACTTGTGTCTGCCCCGTACGAAGCACATGTAGGATTTCTAGTAACTAGTCTCTATAATCGGATAAACATGACCTAGCCATTTTATCCGATAGCTGTAGCATTTAAGAGAACCAGTCTCGTATCCTACGTGACCATCATCTCCATAGGACTGGAGTGACACTTCCGTCTTGACATCACATCCAACATACTACGATTCTCAATATACCCAGTATTGGCGTACACAGAACCTGTTAAAAGCCCTGGACGACCGCAACCAAAGTATATTGATTGTCGCAAGTATTAGCGGTGAAGTCTCAGGTTAAGACCAAATACACCTACCCTGATTTCAGATTTCCATAGACACATAGTCATACTACCAATGGAATTCCGATGGTCTATCCAGAGCGAAGCTATTTCCCGTACCATCGGTAAAACACAACCTTCTATTACACTTGCATGAGTATCCTATACCCAAATATATGAGAACTATGTCATTTTGCCCTCACAACGCGCAAAAAGTGTATACTAGTCTTTTACGTATTTATCGATGTCCAATCTCGATAATACTCTGGATTGGGATATTTAATGATTTATCCTGTGGACTGATACTGTCTCATATCATTCTCCGTCCAGGAACAAATCATAAGGACCTCTCATCATGATAAATCTAGGTGATCTAATCACAAATGATAAGAGTGCAATCTCCTTTGTCACATAGTTATTTTGTACAACAACACCATGATCTGTACAAATAGTGACGCTATGGGTCATAATTGTCCAATATAAAGGATCAATATCAGGCGTAGTGTACGTAGTATTGCGTATTTCTATCCAGCATCTAATGATCACGTGCTAGGCCTGGGGCTGGAATTGTGTATGCCCCGTACGAAGCACATGTCGGATTGTTGTTGTTACCGAATAAACAACAAACATAGTTGGTCCAGATTGAATAACCCGCATTTGTTTGTTTATTCGGTAACAGTATCTTGCTTGGAAGATTTCTAGCTCACTGTTCTGTTATTCAAACTGTATAGTACCGTTTGCGACTTATAGTCATTTTATCGGTTTAGGAAACTTGCTATAGTGATCCCAATCACTTCAAGTTATCCATGTCCTTAGTATAAGACAGCATCCTTAGTTCTCTAAGATACTAACGAATGTTCTTAACATCAATCCAGTGACTATCACTTGGATTGGCCTGCATGTGACTTCATATGCTCAAAGCGTATGAGACACCGGGTCGCGTACATGTTTTAATGTATGAGTTCTCAGAGAATTTTCGAAAGCCAACTTTTGCTGATAGTTTATATGGAATATCATTTCCTAGAAATGACGTATTATCATTATTTTGTAGGACAGACCACTGTCAGTGCGCTCCCACTAACCTCTTATATACACAAGAATCATTTCGTTTTTGATTAAATCATAAACCATTATTATTACATCAAAACGATAATTCCTAGAACCTATGCTTACTTCAATCCAAACATGGGTCGAATAACCCGTAAACCTTGTTTGCTAGTTTTAGTATGACAAAACCGACAGGATGTTATAATAAACCTCCTCCAAAGGTTCCTTTTCAGGAAAGCGATTTTCCCGTTCAGCTGTCATATTTCATAAATGAAACATGCAGCATTAGCAAGCATTATCCAAATGGATTTACCGTGCAATAGGTAAAAGGTTGAATCATAATCAACACAATGTTGATAAACGATACCTTTCGCTAAATCCTAGCTTTATACGTTGGTATGTTTCCATCCATGTACGTCTTCTTTGAAGACTTATAGTACCAATAGGCACAATGCCTTGCGGTACATCAACTAGTATCCAAACTTGGTTGATATACATGGAATCCATTTCGGACTCATGACACTTTGTCATAATAGGGAGTCGATACCTTGTTTCACTTCCTCATACGTAGTCAGTTGGTATACCTCAATAAGATAAAAATCTTTATGAGGTGAGATCAGAAACCCATATTACAGGTTGTTTTCTAACTCTCTCCGACTACGCGGTTCTTGTGTATTCGAAGATTAAAGGTTTAGTTTCATCCTTGATGAACTATTTGTGTTCCATTAGGATTCGGTGCCTTGAACAGTATTACTCTGATTTTCATCGAGTTTTACTATCCTCCCACTTACCACTGCATATCGGTATTCCTCTTAGGAAAACCGCATGGTGAGCAACAATCTAATTGTTCTCTAGTGAGTTGTATAAGTACAATACTTATGGTATCCCTAGGATAACCTACAATTGGCACTTATCCAATTTGGGTTTTAGTTTGGTATCATCCAACCGTATGCCTAGCACACCCCAAATATTCAGGATTGAGAAACTGGTTTCTTTCCTGTTCATATCTAATATGAAATCTGTCAACAGATTTTATGGAACCTTATTCTAAATAGTCTTCACTGCTTATGATGATATCCATTGAAGGAAATGGTTTCTTAGAGCGACTCGTGATTAAACTTATCATGTCCAACAAAATTTGGTTTATCCTGTTCGGAAACACACCGTCAAATGACATGTTCCGGGAGGAGTCCTCATTTGAAAGAATACTATACTCTTTCAAGTATTTAAGAAACTTATTGCTTAAGTATTTTCCATTACGGTCTTACAGTGACGGTTTAATACTTTAGCCGATCTGTTTGTCTATTTCGTGTCGAAACTTTAAAATTTTCTGATTTGTGTTCTTCAAAAGAAACACATAACCATAACGTGATTCCACATCCGTATAGGTCACGAAATATTCATATCCACCTCCAGCCTAGCTAGAAATGGGCCCACTTGCTTCACTATGAACTAGGGCTAACAGATTGGTGGCATTTGCATTTTTACCAAGTAAAGGTGTTTTAGGCATTTTGCCCAATAAACTAGATTCGTAGACTTTATTTGATTGGGATCAAATCAGTCCGAGTACCCACTCTTCAAAAGTGCGGATATACGATTCTTGTTTAATTGTGTCCCAGATAATAATGCCACAATTAGTTTCATCTGATCAAATCAGTTTGAGCTATTTGTTTGTCATGTTATATATTTGAGATTTATTTATATTCAAAATATAAATTCTGTTATTCACATCTAATGTGTATATCTCAATATCATCTTTATATAATAAAACACTTTAGTGTTCTAGAATATAAAGGTTCACCCGCAGCGGGTTAAACACTGATATGGAGATAATGTATCTAGTCAAACTAGTTACATAATAACAGTTTCCTAATCCTGCTCATAGCAGATTCTGAACATCAATATATATTTATGTATCACAATAAGTATTTAAAATCCTATTTTAATACTAGTAGTGAACATAATGTTGACAAACATATTTGAAGTCAGACCTTTGCTCGTCTTCAATTCCTTCATGTCTGCTTTGTCCAAACGGCAGTCACGCTTTCGCGATCCCGTTTGCCACATTTAGGCAGACATTTTGGGATATGTCATTTATCTTCCCAGAAGATTATAATGATTTTGCCTTTGCCAGTTTCAACACTCCAGAAGACTTTGGCCAAGCCTTGGCCTTCTAGAATATCGAAGTAAGGTGCGCCTTGCGCTACTTGCCTAATTGCAAACATTGACTTTGTCTCCTTGAGAATAGTCATTAATTCTCCAAGTGTTATTATTGCAATTTTAGTACTTCTAAAACCTATGTATATATTTATGAAGATCCTTCAATTTCTTTATCATACTTTAAGGATCTAATCCTTAGTTCTGATTAAGAAATTAAGGAGTCTACTGCGACAAGCTTAATGGATTAAGCAGTTAAGTTATCATCACATGATCTTCCAAAGATTATGCTCTACTATTTGCTTAACTCCGGGATTTAGGCCTAATATGTTATTTTATCAAATAAAATAACTTATTATTTTCCAGGACCATCCTGAAATTATATTCCCAATTGAAAATTAAACCATTTAAATACATTTTCCCTAAGATTATGTTTAAGTGTCAATCTTTCAATTTTAATCTTGATTTTAATAGTCCAACTATTTAATCAACGATTTTGGTACTATTTATTATAATGATTACAATAGTCCAACTGTTAATCAACTATAATTTAATAGATTAAAATCAATTATATTGATTACTATAATCCAATTATAAAATCAACTATAAATGAATAGTTTGAATATAGTCCAACTATTATTAAAACAACAATTTAAATATTAGTCCAACTAACATTTAATTTATAACGACGAATGATATTTGATTTGAGCGAGTATGGCAAGTAATTAAACGAGTATTGCAAATTCAATTCTTGCCTCCAACTATTTTTCGGCGAGCCTCTCACCCTCTATCGAGTACTCGGGAAATCGTGTTTCCTAGTGGGCTAGGATCCCGTTAAATATCACACAATCTTGACTTTGGCCAACAAATTGTATGATAATTAACTAATTAGATCTCTAAGATCGATTGGATCCAATCCAATTCCTAGATCCGGTAGGGGGACGTCCAAGTCCGAAATATATATCTTTATATACCAATACATCCAATGTATTGCCTAACCTTTTTCCTCTGAATCAACTAAGCCTTGGCTTTGGCACAACAAACTTAGTGATCCCAGTTAAGCGCGACCCATTGACCATGGAAAGCTTCGTAATCAATGTCGATGGACAAGAAGTGGTCTTGACTTTGGCCAACAAACCACAACTTGGACAAGACACCAATATGGAACAAAGACTTCGTGATTCAAACACATCCTCGACGGACAAAGGCCTTGACTTTGTCCAACAAGCCAATGCCAGTCTCGGATCTTGAGTGAGAATCACTCAATGAAGGAAAAACGCTTAATATTTTGCGAGGGTTTTTCGAGTGCAAATTGGCAACCAATTTTTTATCTTTGCTAAGGTCTCATCATCATACACCCTTAAACATGCATTCTAAAAACATAATAAAGCGCTTATAAATAAAGTAATAATGATATGCGGATGGATACTTTACACATTGATCCTAGATCAAATCTCTCCCTTTCTCTCTCCCGCTAGCACATGTATTACTTCTACCCATTACACTACACTTCTAAAGAAACCTCATTTACATTGAGGGGAATAGGTGAGAAGAGAATACAAAGAAATGAGAGGTAATAAGGCTGGACACGCATGTCCAATTAATAAATGGAATTTATTACAATAATTTCTAAAATTGTCCCACCAATCTAATATCCATCCGATATACATTATTCATGCATCGTAACCATGTATTCACACAAGCATGTTAACAATCAATCTAATCAAATTAATTAATCTGATAATTAATGATCATCCAATGTTCAAACAACGATTTGATTTTGCTCGAGTCAAACTCGTTTTGTGAATAAGTACTCAAAGTACGAATTCTCGAATTAAATTAAACTACAACATTAAATCTAATTAATATGCATTTAATACTAATTCGCTATTTAATTCTAAATTAAACATCACACTTTATTAATGAACTTTTACGACTTAAATTACAAATTTAATCGTTACGGGTCTCAAAGCCTGATTAACGTCCAACGTCAATTTAATTAAAGTCCAATGGACTTTTAATTAATTTCTTAAGGCGTGGACTTTTGGTCAACTCGGGTCAAACGAATAACCAAAATCCAATCCGAGAGTTACCCCATAAGCCTAGAAATCAATCTTGCCCATTAGGCCCATTAAACATTAAAGGTCGATTAAGTCGCATTTGGGCTTTATGGATGCGGTTTTGGCCAATTGGATCCAACCAATTTTGCCTAAACTCAATTTGTACAACAAAGCCCAATAAGCCCAATTACAACACTTAAGCCCAATTTCACAAAATAGGCCCAAAATAATTAAATCATAAAATTCCAAATTCCCAATTTAATTACCAAAGTGTATAACATGATTAATTATCCAAATTAACATTTCTAAAACATCAATATACACAATTAATCATGCTCATTTTCATCATCACATGTCCAACACATTTTGATTAAAATCAAACCCAATTTACATGCTACAAGTCTCGGCCAAGGGAGGGGATTTGTGTCCGATTCGAATTCAATTCAATTAATTCCACAATCAACATTAAATCACATTCCCGAAAGATTCTAACTCATCCAATGAATCAACAATCAAAAAATCCAAGACATTTTAGGGCATAAGGCATTCGGCCAAGCCATCCAAATTTGGGCAAAATTGTTCCAAACCAATTTTCTTGAAATTGATCCAATCAACTTCAATTCAAAACACATTTAAGATATTCATTCATCCAATTTCACAAATTCATGCTCAAAATCAATTTACCCAAATTTTAAAACCCTAAACTTTTTCATGCTCAAACCTTGCTCTAGATGCCATGTGTTGGTTTCTATTAAGATCACAAGATCATATAATAAGCATGAATCAAGTGCGAATACACATCGAAGAAGTTGTGGAATACTCACATCGATTGGTTGAGCGACGCGGCAAGCAACGAAACTCTATTTTCTGCCTGGACTACATTCGGCCAGTGAGCAGAATTTTCCTCACTGTTTTGGCTTTGTTTTTGGTCCTTCGTCAAGCTCCAGCTTCGTCGAATGGTTCCCGGGCTTCATAGGTGGACTTCCCTATCACCTTCACATGTCTCGTAAGTGTGTGCTAGAACTTGTGATTTTGCCACAAAATCACACTCTTGCTTCCCTCACTGCTCACATTTTTTTGACATAAAAACAGTGAAAAAAAAATGGCTCCATGGGCGTGTAGAAGAGGAGAAGAATGAGAAGAATGAGAGAAGTTGTGTATTGAATTAATTTATTTCCAAAATCAAATAAAAACATATACCAATTTTGTGTAAAGGCTTTCAAAAAGTCAACATAATTTTTGGCTCAAAAATATCATTAAATACTAGCCATCAACTTCCATCAACTCACATCAAGTCACATCAATCAATCAATCAATGGTCACATAACTCTAAGTGACATGATTTGACGCTTGATGTGACGCTAGATGCGACTAGCGATTTGACGCTTGATTTGACGTGCCGCACTCAAATTCGAAATGCGAATGCGCTCGCAAATAATCTCGGGCTCGAGTTCGCTAATTCCAAATTAAGGAATTTTATGTTGCATCGTAATTAAATGATTACGCCTAGTGAAATCAGGTATTCACGTCGCTAACTAATTAATTCTAATTAATTCGTTCGCCCGAATAAAAATCAAAATTTAATTCCGCGTCGCAATCTAATTTCGTTTAATATATCAAATATATTAATTTCCCGATTAATTCCAAATTAACGTCTCATCTCTCTTTAATGATATTTTATCCCAGATAAAAAATATCTCCGTAGTATATATCAGTGTAGTATACGTAGTATTATTGCGTATTTATGCAGTATCGGATGATATCACGTGCTAGGCCTGGGGCTGGAATTGTGTCTGCCCCGTACGAAGCACATGTCGGATTTCTGGTAACTAGTCTATATAATCGGATAAACATGACCTTGTCATTTTATCTCGATAGCTACAGCATTTAAGAGAACCAGTCCCGTATCCTACGTGACCATCATCTCCATATGACTGGAGTGACACTTCCGTCTTGACATCACACCCAACACACTACGATTCTCAATATACCCAGTTTGGCTACACAGAACCTATTAAAGCCCTGGACGACCGCAACCAAAGTATATTGATTGTCGCAAGTATTAGTGGTGCAAGTCTCAAGTTAAGACCAAATACACCTACCCTAATTTCGGATTTCCATAGACACATAGTCACACTACAATGGAATTCCGAGGGGGTCTATCCAGAGAGAAGCTGTTTCCCGTACTATCGGTAAAACACAACCTCCTATTACACTTTCATGAGTATCCTATACCCAAATATATGAGAACTATGTCGTTGTGCACTCACAACGCGCACAGGGTAATACTAGTCTTTTACGTATTTATCGATGTCCAATCTCGATAATACTCTGACTAGGATATTTAATGATTTTTCCTTCGTGGACCTGATACTTTCTCATATCATTCTCCGCCAGAAACAAATCATAGGGACCTCTCATCATTTATACATCTAGGTGATCTAATCACAAATGATAAGAGTGCAATCTCCTTTGTCAAATAGTTAATTGGTACAACAACACCATGATCTGTACAAATAGTGACGCTATGGGTCATAATTGTCCAATATAAAGGATCAATATCAGGCGTCGTGTACTAGTATTGCGTATTTCTATCCAGCATCTAATGATCACGTGCTAGGCCGGGGGCTGGAATTGTGTATGCCCCGTACGAAGCACTGTCGGATGTCTGGTAACTAGTCTATATAATCGGATAACATGACCTTGTCATTTTATCTCGATAGCTACAGCATTTAAGAGAACCAGTCCCGTATCCTACGTGACCATCATCTCCATATGACTGGAGTGACACTTCCGTCTTGACATCACACCCAACAACTACGATTCTCAATATACCCAGTATTGGCGTACACAGAACCTATTAAAGCCCTGGACGACCGCAACCAAAGTATATTGATTGTCGCAAGTATTAGTGGTGCAAGTCTCAAGTTAAGACCAAATACACCTACCCTAATTTCGGATTTCCATAGACACATAGTCACACTACCAATGGAATTCTGAGGGGGTCTATCCAGAGAGAAGCTGTTTCCCGTACTATCGGTAAAACACAACCTCCTATTACACTTGCATGAGTATCCTATACCCAAATATATGAGAACTATGTCGTTGTGCCCTCACAACGCGCACAAGTGTAATACTAGTCTTTTACGTATTTATCGATGTCCAATCTCGATAATACTCTGACTAGGGATATTTAATGATTTTTCCTTCGTGGACTGATACTTTCTCATATCATTCTCCGTCCAGGAACAAATCATAGGGACCTCTCATCATTTATACATCTAGGTGATCTAATCACAAATGATAAGAGTGCAATCTCCTTTGTCAAATAGTTAATTTGTACAACAACACCATGATCTGTACAAATAGTGACGCTATGGGTCATAATTGTCCAATATAAAGGATCAATATCAGGCGTAGTGTACGTAGTATTGCGTATTTCTATCCAGCATCTAATGATCACGTGCTAGGCCTGGGGCTGGAATTGTGTATGCCCCGTACGAAGCACATGTCGGATGTCTGGTAACTAGTCTATATAATCGGATAAACATGACCTTGTCATTTTATCTCGATAGCTACAGCATTTAAGAGAACCAGTCCCGTATCCTACGTGACCATCATCTCCATATGACTGGAGTGACACTTCCGTCTTGACATCACACCCAACACACTACGATTCTCAATATACCCAGTATTGGCGTACACAGAACCTATTAAAGCCATGGACGACCGCAACCAAAGTATATTGATTGTCGCAAGTATTAGCGGTACAAGTCTCAAGTTAAGACCAAATACACCTACCCTAATTTCGGATTTCCATAGACACATAGTCACACTACCAATGGAATTCCGAGGGGGTCTATCCAGAGAGAAGCTGTTTCCCGTACTATAGGTAAAACACAACCTCCTATTACACTTTCATGAGTATCCTATACCCAAATATATGAGAACTATGTCGTTGTGCCCTCACAACGCGCACAAGTGTAATACTAGTCTTTTACGTATTTATCGATGTCCAATCTCGACAATGCTCTGACTAGGGAAATTTAATGATTTATCCTTCGTGGACTGATACTGTCTCAAATCATTCTCCGTCTAGGAACAAATCATAGGGACCTCTCATCATTTATACATCTAGGTGATCTAATCACAAATGATAAGAGAGTTGCAATCTCCTTTGTCACAATTAATTGTACAACAACACTATGATCTGTACAAATAGTGACGCTATGGTTCATAATTATCCAACAATCTCCCACTTGGCCTATAGCCATTCACTCGAGTGTCTGACACCCGAACTATGTACGGTTGGTTCAAACTACTGAGAAAAGACTTTCATCAGCAGATTTGCATGATTATCATCTAATGCGATTTATTCGATCATCATATCATCACGATGTATGATCCGTACGAATCAGATGAATATCGAAGTATATATCTGGATCGTTGATGAGACCATTAATTCTTTAGCTTGTGCTGACGCCTAGCTCAGCTGCTAACAAAATTATATCTAATCTAATTAGATTTGTTTATCGACCCAGAAGGCTTCTATTGTCGCCTCAGCTGCAGCAATAACCCATATTTGTTTTTTATACAGTAACAGTATCTTGCTTGGAAGATTTCCAGCTCACTGTTCTATTATTCAAACTTTGTAGTACCGTTTGCGACTTATAATCGTTGTATCAGTTTGGGAAACTTGCTACAGTGATCCCAGTCACTTCAAGTTCTCCTTCTCCATAGAATAAGACAGCATCCTTAGTTCTCTAAGATACTAAGTATGTTCCTAACTTCAATCCAGTGACTATCACTTGGATTGGCATGTTTGTGAATCCATTTGCTCAAAGCGTATGAGACACCAGGTCGCGTACATTTTTCAATGTACGATTTCTCAGAGAGTATTCGAAAGCCAAGCTTTCACCGATAGTTTATATGGCAATATCATTTCCAAGAAATGACATATTATCATTATTTATAGGACAGTCACTGTAAGTGCGCTCCCACTAACCCTCTTATATACACAAGAATCATTTCGTTTTGAATTAAATCATAAACCATTATGATCACACCAAAACAACAATTCCAAAAACCTATGCTTGCTTCAATACAAACATGGATCGAATAACCTGCAAACCTTGTTTGCTAGTTTTGGTACGACAAAACCGACAGGATGTTGTAAACATCCTCCTAAAGGTTTCCTTTTCAGGAAAGCGATTTTCCCGTTCAGCTGACATATTTCATAAATGAAATACGCAGCTTTAACAAGCATTATCCAAATGGATTTACCGTGGCAACAGGTAAAAGGTTGAATCGTAATCAACACAATGTTGATAACGATACATTTCCGCTAAAAGCCTAGCTTAGTACGTTGGTATGTTGCATTCCATGTATGTCTTCCTTGAAAGCTTACAGTACCAATAGTCACAATGCATTGCGGTACATCAACTAGTGTCCAAACATAGTTGGTATACATGGAATCCATTTCGGATTTATGACACTTTATCATAATAGGGAGTCGATACCTTGTATCACTTCCACATACATAGTCAGTTGGTATTCCTCAATAAGATAGACATCTTTATGAGGTGAGATCAAAAACCCATACCCCAGGTTGTTTTCTGACTCTCTTCGACCTACGTGGTTCTTGTGTATTCGAAGATTAATGGTAATAGTTTCATCCTTGATGAACTATTTTATGCTCCATTAAGATTCGGTGCCTGGAACAGTACTACTCCGATTTTCATCGAGTTTTACTATCCTCCCACTTACCACTGCATATCGGTATTCCTCTTAGGAAAACCGCATGGTGAGCAACAATCTAATTGTTCTCTAGTGAGATGTATAAGTACAATACTTTTGGTATCCCTAGGATAACCTACAATTGGCACTTATCCAATTTGGGTTCTAATTTGGTATCATCCAAACATATGCCTAGCATACCCAAATGTTCAGGAATTAGAAACCCGGTTTCTTTCCCGTTCATATCTAATATGATATCTGTCAAACAGATTTTATGGAACCTTATTCTAAATAAGTTCTGCACTGTCTAAAGCTTATCCATTGAAGGAAATGGTAGCTCAGAGCGACTCATGATTAACCTTATCATGTCTAACAAAATTAGGTTTATCCTGTTCGGACACACCGTCAAACTGACGTGTTCCGGGAGGAGTCCTCATTTGAAAGAATACTTTACTCTTTCAAGTATAATAGAAACTTATTGCCTAAGTATTTTCCATTACGGTCTTTCCGTGATGGTTAAATACTTTAGCCTATCTGTTTGTTATTTCGTGTCGAAACTTTAAAAGTTTCCGATTTGTGTTCTTCAAAAGAAACACACAACCGTTACGCGATGCCACATCCGTATAGGTCACGAAATATTCATATCCATATCTAGCCTAGCTAAACATGGGCCCACTTGCTTCACTATGAACTAGGGCTAACAGATCGGTGGCAGTTTCACTTTTACCAAGTAAATAGTGTTTTAGGCACTTTGCCCAATAAACTAGATTCGTTGACTTTATTTGAATAGGATCAAATCAGTCTGAGTACCCACTCTTCAAAAGTGTGGATATACGAGTCTTGTTTGACTGTGTCCCAGACAACAATGCCACTATATGTTTCTTCTGATCGACTCAGTTTGAGCTATTTGTTTGTCATGTTATACGTTTGAGATTTATTTATATTCAAAATATAAATTCTGTTATTCACATCTAATGTGTTTATCTCAATATCATCCTTATATAATAAAACACTTTAGTGTTCTAGAATATAAAGGTTCACCCGCAGCGGGTTAAACACTGATATAGAGATAATGTATCTAGTCAAACTAGTTACATTATAACAGTTTCCTAATTTAGGTATCTACGGTTGAAACTAGGTACTGGTTACCCGTCCCGTTTCCGATTCGCAGATAAATCTCTATTGAAGTCAGTATCCTGTTCAAAACAGATTCTGAACATCAATGCATATATATATGTATCACACTATGTATTTAAAATCTAATTTTAATACTAGTTATGAACATAATTATGACAATCATATTTGAAGTCAGAGCCTTGCTCGTCTTCAATTCCTTCATGTCTGCATTGTCCAAACGGCAGTCACGCTTCCGCGATCCTGTTTGCCACATATTTGGCAGACATTTTGGGATATGTCCTTTTCTTCCTAGAAGATTATAATGATTTTGCCTTTGCCCTTTTCACATTCCAGTAGCCTTTGGCCAAGCCTCGGGTTTCTAGAATATCGAAATAAGGTGCGCCTCGCTCTACTTGCCTTATTGTAAATATTGACTTTGTCTCCTTGAGAATAGTCATTAATTCTCCAAGAGTTATTATTGCAATTTTAGTACTTCTAAAATCTAAGTATAGATTTATGAAGATCCTTCAATTTCATTATCATACTTTAAGGATCTAACCCTTAGTTATGATAAAGAAATCAATGAGTCTACTACGGTAAGTATAATGGATTAAGCACTTAAGTTATCATCAAATGATCTTCCAAAGATTATGCTCTACTATTTGCTTAACTCCGGGCTTAGGCATAATATGTTATTTTATCAAATAAAGTAACTTATTATTTTTTCCAGGACCATCCTGAAATTTATTCCCAATTTGAAAATTAAACCATTTAAATACATTTTCCCTATGATTATGTATTAAACGTCAATCTTTCAATTTCATCTTGATTTTAATAGTCCAACTATTTAATCAACGATTTCAGGTACTATGTAATATAATGATTACTATAGTCCAACTATATAATCAACTATACTTTAATAGATTAATATCAATTATATTGATTACTATAATCCAATTATAAAATCAACTATAAATGAATAGTTTGAATATAGTCCAACTATAATTAAAACAACAATTTAAATATTCGTCCAACTAAAATTTAATTTATTTGACGAATGATATTTGTTTGAGCGCGTATGGCAAGTAATTAAACGAATATTACAAATTCAATTCTTGCCTCCACTATCTTTCGGCGAGCCTCTAACCCTCTTTCGAGTACTCGGGAAACTGTGTTTCCTAGTGAGCTAGGATCCCGTTAAATATCACACAATCTTGACTTTGGCCAACAAATTGTATGATAATTAACTAGGTAGATCTCTAAGATCGATTGGATCCAATCCAATTCCTAGATCCGGTAGGGGGACGTCCAAGTCTGAAATATATATCTTATATATGCCAATACATCCAATGTATTGCCTAACCTTTTTCCTCTGAATCAACTAAGCCTTGGCTTTGGCACAACAAACTTAGTGATCCCAGTTAAGCGCGACCCATTGACCATGGAAAGCTTCGAATCAATGTCGATGGACAAGAAGTGGTCTTGACTTTGGCCAACAAACCACAACTTGGACAAGACACTGATATGGAACAAAGCCTCGTGATTCAAACACATCCTCGACGGACAAAGGCCTTGACTTTGGCCAACAAGCCAATGCCAGTCTCGGATCTTGAGTGAGAATCAATCAATGGAAGAAAGATGCTTAATATTGTTTGAGGGTTTTTCGCGTGCAAATTGGCAACCAATTTACTATCTTTGTTAAGGTCTCATCATCATACACCCTTAAACATGCATTCTAAACACATAATAAAGCGCATATGAATAAATAATAATGATATGCGGATGGATACTTTACACATTGATCCTAATTCAAATCTCTCTATTTCTCTCTCCCGCTATCACAAATATTTACTTCTACCCATTACACTACACTTCTAAAGAAACCTCATTTACATTGAGGGGAATATGTGAGAAGAGAATACAAAGAAATGAGAGGTAATAAGGCTGGACACGCAGGTCCAATTAATAAATCAAATTTATTACAACAATTTCTTAAATTGTCCCACCCATCTAATATCCATCCGATATACATTATTCATGCATCGCAACCATGTATTCACACAAGCATGTTATCAATCAATCTAATCAAATTAATTAATCTGATAATTAGTGATCATCCAATGTTCAAACAATGATTTGATTTTTCTCGAGTCAAACTCGATTTGCGAATAAGTACTCAAAGTACGAATTCTCGAATTAAATTAAACTACATCATTAAATCCAATTTAAGATGCATTCAATTCTAATTCGATTTATTTCCAAATTAAATACTACACTATATTAATGACCTTTTACGACTTAAATTCCAAATTTAATCGTTACGGGTCTCAAAGCCTGATTTAACGTCCAACGTCAATTTAATTAAAGTCCAATAGGTTTTAATTAATTTCTTAAGGCGTGGACTTTTGGTCAACTCGAGTCAAACCGAATACCCAAATCAAATCCGGGAATGACCCCATAAGCCTATAAATCAATTTTGGCTCATTAGGCCCAATTAAACTTTAAAGGTCCATTAAGTCGCATTTGGGCTTTATGGATGCGGTTTTGGGCCCAATTGGATCCAATCCAATTTGCCTTAACCCAACTTTGTACAACAAAACCCAATAAGCCCAATTACAATAGAAAAGCCCAAATCCAATTTTAAGGCCCAATTTAATTAAAAACAAAAAAAAAATCCAATTTCACATTTAATTAACCTAAAGTGTATATCATGATTAATCACCCAAATTAACATTTCTAAAACATCAATTTATATAATTAATCATGCTCATTTTCATCATCACATGTCCAACACATTTTGATCAAAATCAAACCCAAATCACATGCTCAAAGTCTCGGCCAAGGGAGGGGATTTTTGTCCGATTCGAATTCAATCCAATTAATTCCAAAATCGACATTAAATCACATTCCCGAATGATTCTAACTCATCCAATGAATCAAAAATCAAAAATCCAAGACATTATAGGGCTATTAGTATTCGGCCAACACCACCAAAATTGGGGAAAAATGTTCCAAACATATTTTGATCAAATTGATCCAATCAATCATCAATTCAACATGATTTAAGCATATTCAAACATCCAATTTAATCAAATCATGCTCAAAATCAATTTACCCAATTTAAGGCCAAAACTTTTCATGCTCAAACCTTGCTCTAGATGCCATTATTGGTTTCTATTAAGGTCCCAAGATCAATAATAAGCATGAATCAAGTGCGAATACAAATCAACGAAGTTACGGAATACTTACATCGAGTGGTTGAGCGACGCAGAGGTAACAAAAAATTCAGATTCTACCTCTCCACTGGTTCGGCAGTGAGCTGAAACAACTCACTGGTTTGGCCTCCGTTGGGGTCATTCGTCAAGCTCCAAGCTTCGTCGAACGATTCCGGGCTCATGGGTGGACTTCCCTATCACATTCGCATGTCTCGTAAGTGTGCTAGCACTTGCGATTTTGCCACAAAATCCACACTCTAGGCTTCCCACTCCTCATGCTTTTGAATGAAACCAGTAAGCTATTTTAGCCCCAAGGGCGTGAGAGAGAAGAAGGGAATGGAGAGAGAGAGTTGTGTTTGGTTTGTTAAATTTGTGTATTAAATACACACATTTGAATTTCAAATGCATTTCACTTGAATTTGGCTTTTAAAAATCAAACCATTAAAGCCACAACCACTCACATCACTCAATCCATCAAGTTGTCAAGTCACATCACTCAAAGTGACTTATGATTTGACGCTTGATGCGACTAGCGATTTGACGTTTGATTTGACGTGCCGCACTTGAATTTGAAATGCGAATGCGCTCGCAAATAATCTCGGGCTCGGGTTTGCTAATTCCAAATTAACAAATTTTTCGTTGCGTCGTAATTAAATGATTACGCCCAGCGAAATCACTATTCATATCGCTAACGAATTAATTCTAAATTAATTCGTTCGCCCGAATTAAAATCTAATTTTAATTCTGCATCGAAATCCAATTTCATTTAATATATCAAATATATTAATTCTCGATTAATTCCAAATTAATCGTTATCTCTCTTTTAATGATATTTTATCCCAGATAAAATATCTCCGCAATTAATCACAGATTAATTTTCTCTCTCTTATAATTAATCCCAGATTAATTTAGAGTGCGAGTCATATGTCATAGGTGAATCTTTGGGAAGCGACCCATGAGATCCCCGGTATATTGGCAGTAAATTCGGTCGTCGGACTATCCGAACACGTAAGTACCAAGTACTACGTTTTACCGATTTACAAGACAAGGTTGGCCTCTAGCAAAGCGCCATGCCTACTCAATTCTCTGGAAATATCCTTATAGGAATAAAAGATCTATATCAGGCGTAATATACGTAGTATTACGTATTTCTGTCCAGTATCAAATGATCACGTGCTAGGCCTGGGGCTGGAATTGTGTCTGCCCCGTACGAAGCACATGTCGGATGTCTGGTGACTAGTCTCTATAATCGGATAAACCTGACCTTTTCATTTTATCCCGATAGCTGCAGCATCTAAGAGAACCAGTCATGTATCCTACGTGACTATCATCTCCATATGACTGGAGTGACACTTCCGTATTGACATCACACCCAACACACTACGATTCTCAATATACCCAGTATTGGCGTAGACAGAACCTGTTAAAGCCCTGGACGACCTCAACCAAAGTATATTGATTGTCGCAAGTATTAGAGGTGCAAGTCTCAGGTTAAGACCAAACACACCTACCCTGATTTCGGACTTCCATAGACACATAGTCATACTACCAATGGAATTCCGAAGGGGGTCTATCCAGAGCGAAGCTGTTTCCCGTACCATCGGTAAAACACAACCTCATATTACACTTGCATGAGTATCATATACCCAAATATATGAGAACTATGCCGTTGTGCCCTCACAACTCGCACAAGTGCAATACTAGTCTTTTACGCATTTATCGATGTCCAATCTCGACAATGCTCTGACTAGGGATATTTAATGATTTATCCTTCGTGGACTGATACTGTCTCATATCATTCTCCGTCCAGGAACAAATCATCGGGACCTCTCATCATTTATACATCTAGGTGATCTAATCACAAATGATAAGAGTGCAATGTCCTTTGTCACATAGTTAATTTGTACAACAACACTATGATCTGTACAAATAGTGACGCTATGGGTCATAATTGTCCAACAACTAAAACCTTTCATATCTTGGGTTTATATAAGTGAGCAACTCTAAATTTTAAGAGTAAGCCACTGATTTTGAGGATCCTTAAGTCTAATTGATTAGAGGAACCTCGAGTTAAAAGTTTTGAGGTATTTGTCTAGGCTAGCACCAAAGGCAAAATACCCATGCACTCAAGGCGTAGTCTTACCGTTGAGTTTTGGCTTTGGTGTGTGTATCTTTAGAGGCCAAACACTTAGGTGGCTCTTTGGAACGTGGAAGAGCTTGTTGAGTTCGAGAAAAGCTTGTAGATTGGAGGGAGGACTGGAGGAGTCTTCGGTTCAAGTAAGTCTTTTTCTTTCTTTATTTTAATTAGAGTTCTTATGATAGTTATCATGTTTAGGTTTATGTTCTTTGCATGTTTTATGAATTTTATGCTTAGAATATATAGTAACATGCCTAGGCTTGTAGAATAATCAAAACAAATGGGTCTTGGGCAAAGGGAAAGCGGAAAAATAATTTTAATTTTCCGCTATGCACTCGCGGCCGCTTCCCAACACATACATCCACAGTGGTATCTCAAGTCAAAAGACTATATATGCAACTCGACTTGGGATGATTCCTATTGAAATTGGTCTGCTATCTATTAGGAATACTTCATGTGAGGCATTTAGTGCTTATTAAATAAACACATACATATCTATACGAGTCTCTCAAGACTCATATTTCTTTGAGATAAATCATCGGACCAAGTCTCGATATATGACATATACTAGTCTCAATGGATTTTACTAACCCACTTGTGTCAACAAATCTCGACCATAAATTTTATTTGAGAATATACCACAAATAGTAATACCTCCCAATATAAGTTACAAACCTCATTGTAATTGTATAACTATTGTATATTCTCGGGTCTTTATCTAATATATATACAACACTAAGCTTCAGTTATTTTCAATCTAATCTAAATTAGATCGCATATATATATAAAAGACAAGAGATTCTACCATTAAATAGATAATACTATGGAAAAAGTAGTTTCTCGTATTCATGAACTTTTTATAAATACGATACAGCTTGGCGCTTAGAGTACCAACCCCAACAGTTTTGACTATAGGTCCAAATATTTCACATTTGGCTAAAAGACTCAATTATCCTTGAATTGCTTCTTTATATTAAAGTCAATCACGTCTTTGTCTATATTCATCGATATTTTGAGGTTTAAAATCATTTGTAATTTCAGTAGCTATTGTGAACACAATATATTATCGATGACTAATTCATTATGTTCCCACATCTCTCTTGTATAAGTATAACTGTAGACTTTTCCTCTTTAGAGGCTCTTATTACTTTAGTAACTTATGACTCTTCAGGGACATAAGTATCTTCAATGACTTGTTTCTCTTCGGGGATTATTGTTTCTTCTGAAACTATTAATTATGAGAATATTGGTATATTCATAGCTCGAGCATTATTTGTAACAAAGATTATGATATCTTATTTTCCTCTTCAATAAAACAATATCTTTTGAACCAAGTGGTATGCCACACTTCTAACATACAACATGTGATCCATTAGCTACTTTTACACTAGATTTTTTAAAATGTACAATAACCAAGGTTACTATATTAGCAACAAGTATATGTAACTTGGTTACTTTTGATGCCACTATAAATGCATCATGTAATTGATTCTCAATTTGCTGTAAATAAATTATCATTCACACTTCATTTTTACATTGATTATTGCAAGAATCTAAATGAGACATGGTAAGAACTTTCTAAGAAAGTTTGAGCCTTACTTTAGAAGGCTTTCTTTCCTTTAATGGAGGAATCATTGTTTCATCAAAAATACATAAAACATAATATCAAAATATCATTTCCAATTGCTAATAAAATTATGGCATTTTTCAAAGCCTTCAATTAGGTCAACATGACCATATATTGTATTATTTTTGCTTCAAGCAAGATTACTACATAGAAGTAAAAGATAAAGAAACAAAAAATAAATAATAAAGGTAATACATACAAATATTAAGTACTAATTGGCATCTAATTTATCTCTCTTTATTTTTAATGAGATTCGAGATATTAATATGAGTAAGATCTACTAGATCTTTAACCATTTCAAATTGATTGGTGGTAAACACACACGTAACGTAAGCGCATGTATCGCTCAAGTAGTATAAAAATATCGATCCCACGAGTATTTAATTTCTAATGTTGTTATTAATTATTTATTATATTTATTTCCAAGTATATAATTAAATGGAGAAGGGAATGATTTCTTGATTGGTTGGTTGAATGTGGATTTGCTAAATAAATAAATAAAAACAGAAGAGAAAATACTAAGGAAAATAAACAAAAGACACAAAGATCTAGGGTTATGATGCAACATAATATTATTCTAATGATGAATTGATTCTCTTATATATGTGTAATAAATCAGTTTGCTAACTTGGAACACGAAGATATGCAAAAGCCTTTGTCGATGGTCAGATGCAAACACCCAGTATAACCCAATTAATCATATGTCTATGTTAACCAAGTTACCTGAATTCATTAAGTTCAAGTTCCAATTGTGGCTACCCCCGCCCGACAGGTATATGTCTATCCTGGAAGGAAATCTACCTAAGGGTCACCATGCCCTAAGGTGAGATCGTGAGCTATTGAATTTAAGGCTGAAACCTAAAATCTCTTTTCCAATTTCATTTTAAATTTACCACATCAATCTTATTAATGGCTAGTTAACAAGAAGTATTATGCATAAGATTCAATAAACAAACCAAAGCATTACCCATAAAATAATTAAATCAATTATAAAACTCTTGAATATTGTGCTTCATCACTTCCCTAGAATAAAAATAAATGTTGGGGTTAGGGGATACGCCTTTAATATTTCAAATGTAGAAATCTCACTTTATTATAATATAGAAATTGTCAGTGTTACCCATTAAGTCAAAACAGCCATAAAGGCGGTGTTATTATTTGTCCATAAATCAGCCATATAAGCGGTAATCATCGGTCACCTAAAGACCGACCATATAGGTAGTGTCCACATTATGTCAAATAAATAAAACCAGCCATTAAGGCGATATCAACTTAATCCATATATTAAATTACAATTTCCATATTATAAATTAAGTGAGATTAATCTACCTTATCATATTAAAGGTTTCACCATTCCCCCAGCGGAAATTTAATTACAAAACATAAAAGAAAGATAAAATAAACAAACTACTATTACTAAAAATAAAAATAAAAATACATTAAAAAATAATTACACATAACATACATCCGGATATTTTATCAATTTCGTTCATGAAAACTTCAGAAATCGAAATTATTATAAACGTCAAGGTTGTAGATCTTTGCGTTTTATTTAATCTGGAACTTGAATCACCTCAATCCGATATCGGAGTAGAAAGTTATGGCCAAAATACGAATATTACGTAAAGTTGAAATTTCCGAAATTGTACTTCATTAGAACGTCATTTCAAGTTTCCAACTTCTAAAATCCAAATGTCAAGTCCAGTTTTTTCCCTTATTTATTCCATATTTCGTTCTGATTGATTCCATTGAGTCCCGATTTTATTTTATTTGTAAAATAAATAAAAACAAATCAAAACGTTCATCAAATCCGAGAAACTAAAAAACATATTAGGCCAAATGGACGGTAAATATTGATATATTTTCCGCTCATTACAAATGTTTCTTATATTTCATATAAAAATTAATGATGTACTACAAGTACTAAATTAATACTCTTCCATGTCATGTTAATGACAAATATTACAATAATTTTCAAAGATTCTATAAATTCTTCATTGTCTTATTTTCATAGAAATATCACTGTTAGTGCTTCTATTCATTTCTATTATTTTATTATAATAGAGATTTATGACTAATACTAGGACAATAATCATGCCCTTATTTTTCCTTTACATATCTATTGCGATATGTTTTTACCTTCGCTTCAAGGAATGAAAAATACGATATTTTTCAACTCACAATTCAATTTTGAGGTAATGTTAGATTAAATTGTTATAGGAAAATAATTCATAATTCATAGATATTTGTTTTCCTTAATGATACCTTATAAGCCTATATTCTGGATTCATATTTTTAGCATCTATATCCCACGAAATAAAATGGTGTAATAAGACATCCAAAATAAAAATTTCATAATCACGTATATAACTTCAAGTTTGCACTGTAGGCCTAGAACTTCAAGTTCTAAATTTTGTAAGTTGTAACTTAGAAATTCAAGTTTTATTTTATTTCCTAAGACTTTGGATTCTCTTTTAGAATTTACAACTCAAAACTTCAAGTTTACATTTAAAAATTACCGTAGAACTTCCATTTTTAATTTATTTAAAAATTATCTTAGAACTTTCAATTTTAATTTATACGATTAATTTTCTGAACTTCAGGTTCAAAATTACAAATCATGGATGTAAAACTTGTGGTTCTAAGAGAGATTCCAATTTGTTTGTAATTGCCAATAGTATCTCTATAGACAATAATAATTATATACTTGAGCCTTAATATTATAACTATTTCAGCAGTTATCTTTAAAATTAAACAGATTTCTACTATATTTGACGAATATAAGGCATTTTCGATGTATTGTTAATTCCACTTGCTAATACGATTGTGGCTCTCTCAGAGCTTTCAATTAATATTAAATCCGAGAAATGTTCTTATCTCGAAAAAGTGTATTGTGATACTATTAATTAGGCATGCCTACCCCTCTATTTTGAGAGTGGACAATTTATTTTGTAAGTTTAGATGATTTCTAAAAATCTTCATAAAAGTTTATCAATAAGATCTATACGTAAGATACAAATTTAGTGTATATCAAGATATCGATATCATTAGGAATTATTATTAATGTCAAATGCTAAAATTTTATTTACTTTAACCTTATTTAAACTAGCGAATATGAAAGAAGAAGAATTACTAACTAAGTAAATTAAAGTAAAAGAAAGAAAATTTAAATACGCGAAAGTAGCAAGATAAGAAGAACGTAGGATCATAACTTCCCCACAATATTCTCTTAAATCAATCTCATCTCTCTATAACTGATCAATTACGATGAATTATTAGCCTAGAACATGAAGTTATCTACAAGCCTCTTCCGATGGTCGAGTATAAACGCCTAACTTAGTTCAATTACCTATATTCCTATGATAATTAATCAAATCAAACTCATTACAATCAAGTTCTACTTATGGTTACTCATTGTAGACAACAGAAATCGGCGACGATGTTCTGGCTCGCGGCCTGGTTGAGAAGTACGAAATAACATGGAGTCGCCACACCGGTGTGAGCCGGGAAAATGAGATTTAAGGCCGCACTCCCCCTTGCAAGAGAAGACCTCAAACCTTGGGTTCGGAATGGTCTCTTACTTTATGTCATCTTGTAATGTTTGTGATTTGTGCAAATTAATCAAAAATACTTAACATACATGTACAATGATAATTCAACCTAATTCACATTCATAAAAATAAATCTTACATTTAAATTACATGCTTCGAAAATGAGTTTCTAACATAACAAATACAAAAGAACATGTGGGCCAGTAACTTGGCCACTATTAATGTAGGACCTCGCATACCGATTAGACGTATCTGACGTCAACCGAATACTGATGAGCGGAAAATATATCAATATTTACCGCCCCTTTTACTTAATATTTTGTTTAGTTTCTCGGGTTTGATGAATGTTTTGATGTGTTTTAGTTTATTTTACAGATAAAATAATATCGGGTCTCAATGAAATCATTTAGGATGAAATATGGGTCAAATAAGGGTAATTATTGGACTTGATATATTAGTTTTGGAGATTGGAAACTTGAAAGGGCGTTTTGACGAAGTGCAGTTTTGGAAATTCCAGTTTTGCGCATCTGTCGTATTTTGGGCATGACTTTTTACTCAGATATCGGATTGAGCTGATTCAGTGCCAGATTAAAGAAGACTCAAAGATCTACAACTTTGAAAGAGAAAATATTTCTAGATTATTTCTGACCGAAATTGATGAACCCATCAGAAGTGGTGGAGTGTAATTATTAAAAGTCATTATCAATCATTTTCAAAGCAAAATATTAATTAATTAATAATTAATAAAAATTATCAAATCAACACCAAACAAGATAAGCAATTAGTGGAGCAATTATGGATTTGGTGGAGTAATTAGTGGAGAAATTAATAATGGATTTGGTGGAGAATTTGATGGATGATTTGATGGTGGCAAAATTTTGCCTATAAATACCAAGCCATTTCATTTGTAAAATTCATACTTTCTTCTTTGAAATTCTTAATGAATAAATAAGAAGATTGTATCTAGTTTGTTTATTTTTAGTTTTCAGTAATTAATTTTCAGTTTCGCACTTTCTTTTCTTTACTTTTCAGTTTTTACTTTCCGCAATTTACTTTTACGCACAGTACTTTTCTTTCTTTAATTTTTCAGTTTTTCTTTTCAGTAATGAGAGGAGGTAATTTCCCAAGCTAGGGTGAAAGGTAATTCTTTTACTGTTACTATTTAGATTAATCTCCCTTAAAAATAATATATTCACTATTTAAAATACTGATTAATAAAGGATACCGCTATATTGGTCGGTTGGCAATTCAATTTAATCTGGTTTTAAACCTGACTAATCAAGGATACCGCCAGATTGGTCGGTTGGTAAATTTATTTTTGGTACCGCCTTTATGGCTGGATTATGGACAATATTACCGCCTATATGGCTGGTTGGACTTAATCAGGATACCGCCAGATTGGTCGGTTGGTAAAATAATATCACAAGTTTATATATTATTTTATGGGAGATATCTAAATTAGTAGTAGTAAAAGTAATTCCTTTTACCTTAGCATTTTATTTTATTTTACTTTTCAGTTTTACTTTATGTCTTTTACTTTCAGTATTTTTACTTTATGTCTTTTACTTTTAAGTTGTTACTAGCCCTAGTTATGTGTTAGTTATCTGGGGTTGTGATGAATTCTAATATCACCAGTTTATAAGGGGTTGTTTTATAGTTTGGGTAATTTAAAGGTTTACTTATTAAGTCTTAAGCTTAATGCTTCTTGTTGTCTGATCACCAATAAGATTGATGTGGTAAATCTAAAATGAACTAGACATAGGGATTTTAGGTTTCAGCCTTAGACTTAATAGCCCACGATCTTCCTTGAGGATAGAACCCTTTAATAGATTTCCTTACAGGATAGGAATATACCTGTCGGGCGGGGGTAGCCATAATTGGAACTTAAACTTAATGAATCCAGATAATTGGTTGACATAGACATATGGTTCAATTGGGTTAAACTGGGTATTTGCGTCTGACCATCGACAGAGGCTTTTGCATAATTTAGTGTTCCAGGTTAGTAAACTGATTTATTACACAAACATAAAATAACCACTTCATCTTTTAAATGATATTAGAATGATTCACGACCCTAGATCTTTGTGTCTTTTGTTATTTTTCTTAGTATTTTCTTTTGTCTTTTTATTTATTTAATTTTGCAAAACCACTTTCAACCAATCAAACAATCATTTCTTTTCCATCTAATTAGATATTTGTAAATAAATAGATTCAATAATTAATAACAACAGTAGGAATTAAGTCCTCGTGGGATCGATATTTTTATACTACTTGAACGATACGTGCGCTTGCGTTATACATGTGTGTTTACGCCGGTCAAGTTTTTGGCGCCGTTGCCGGGGACTTATATTTCTTGAGTTGTTAATTTGAACTATCTAATTTACTTGTATCTAATTTTCTTTATTTTTATCTGTAATTTTTATTTCTTTGTTTTTCAGGTGATTAAAAAAATGGAACATTATTGGGAGATTGAAGATTACGAGCTTTACAAGAAGATACACCCCAAATCTGGGAGCAACAGTCCGGTTTTCTGAGGCCTGTTGTTGAGCCCAATGACTATCACTGGATGCCAGAACCAAGTAATACTACATTTGCTCATCAGAACGCAATGGAGAGATGTGACATATGTAATGGTAACCACCCAAGAGATTATTGCGAGTACAATACAATTCAGGGTGGCAGAACTATCAGAATCCTTCATGGTATGATGAGCCATCACATTTCACAGAGCCCATTTTCCATCTTATCCACCATCTACCTTTGATTTTACCAACAACCAGAACCATCCGAGGAAGATCAATTGATTCACATGTTCAAAGAACAAACAGCTCAATTTGATGCACAAATTCAGAGACAATCAGAAATCTTCAAAGGATGACAGATCAAGTGAGACAATTAACAGAAAACCAGAGCTACATACCTCAAGAACCATTTTCTGATGACACTAATGAAGCCTTGAGTACCAATCATTCATAATGACACTTCAACAGATGAGGAAGCTGAGCAGTATCAACAACCAGAGGTATCAGTTCAGGAGCCCGAACAGGCAAAGTCTCAATTTGACTTTTATTATTCAGACTCTGACGAGGATGAAGCTGAAATATTGTACCAACTGCATCAAAAATTGAGGATGGAATTCTGTATCCTCAAAATGAAGATCTTGGAGATGCATGCACAAATGTTTGAAGAAGATTACCCGAGCCAATCGATTCAACCGAATCAGAGGATGAAGACCTAATGTACGCATCTTTCAATGATGAAGTTGAACATGAAGTCAATTTATCATCATCATCAGGTAGAGAACAAGAAGCAGAGCAAATGGAGGAGAAAATGTCTGACCTTAATAAAGATCCAGAGCATTCAGGAGAAACATCACTGTTTGGGGAGTACAAATCAAAGATATCGCCCAGAAGCTTGACAGAATGGAACTTCATTCCAAGTCAAACATCATACGAGACCTCCTGATTTTCTTTCTTTCTTTGCAGGAATCACTGGAACAACAATGATTAAAAAGGTGGCACGAGCACTGAATGAGACAAAACTCTTTTTGCCACTTTTCAGTTGGAAGAGACCATTCAAAAGCAACGCTCACAGGATTGTCTTTAATCGAACATCCAAAACGACATTGAAACCTCCTTAACAGATGAATTTCGGTCACGTCTGGCTGAAGACAAAAAATTTAGCGCTAGCAGGGAGGCAACCCATGCAATTTGTTGTAATTTGTTTTCATATTTTGTGTGAACTTTTTAATTTTGTGTGTTATTTTTGTAGGGAAAGGCACAAACGAAGCATTTTAAGACAGAAGGGATTGTGTTTGGCAATCAAAGATGAGAAACAATTCATTAGCGATGGCTGAATAAGGAATGAAATCTTGAGACACATCCTAATGAATTTATACTAAGCGAGTGGCGTATTGCGTACACAATTTCGTTGCCGTAATTATTGCTTTGATTCGCTTTTCTATTGTAATTATCTTTATTTTCGTAGACAGGATCCAGACTTCTTGACCTTTCACGATCTCTTTTGTTGTTTAGCTAACAATCGTCCTTTGGAAGATATTAGTGCTATTATTACTCACCCTTTTTCAGGTACTATAAATTCAGCCTGTCATTGCACTTTTGAAGGCGTCCAGAGTTGAAAAAGAAATACAAAAAAAAAATATGGAAGCCACTTCAAGAAGACGAGTTGAAAACATCTGCGTGTTTTGCGGTAGTAGTGTTGGTACTAAGCCACAATACATAGAAGCAGCACATGAATTGGGTCGAGTCTTAGCTGCAAGGAATATGCACTTAATATATGGCGGAGGAAATCTTGGACTTATGGGGATCGTTTCAAAGGCTGTACAGGAAGGAGGCAGTCATGTTTTGGGATCATCCCAAAACCTTTGGCAGAGGCAAATCTTATTGGTTCATCAAACGGAGAGGAACTGATCGTGCCAGGTATGTCTGAACGACTGGTAGAAATGATTAACTGTGCTGATGTTTTTATCGCTTTGCCAGGTGGCTTGGGCACATTGGAGGAAATTTTTATAGTTCTATCTTGGGCGAACCTGAACATACACCAGAAACCGCTTGGACTGCTTAACGTTGATGGATTTTATGATTTTCTTTGTGTGTTTCTTGATGATGCTCGGAGAAATGGGTTCGTGTCAAAACCTATGAAAGAACTCCTCTTCACTGCCAGAACTGCTTCGGATCTAATAGACCAACTCATAGCCTATGAACCACAAGTTGACCCTATCATTTCAAAGATAAATTGGTCTGGGGACGATCGTGGTAAGAGGCGTCGGGTTAATCTGGATCTTAACCTTTAATTTCCTGTAGAATTTCTGCTAACCAGGTATTATCTTCTAAACTCTTCTTCTATGTTTAAGATATTGGGGACAATGTCTCATTTAGGTTTGGGGGAGGGAATTAGTTGATCAGTACCTTGTTTTTTTTTAGTTTGTGTGTTATTTTTATTTTTAGTCCAAAATTTTTCGAAAAATACAAAAAAAATTGAAAAATTTTCAAAAATTATAAAAATATTTTGCGTTTTTGGTATTTTATTTTTATTCTGACTAAAAAGGTGAAATTGGTGAGAGATAGCTGAGTAAGGAGTTTCCACTCCTGATACGTATCTCAAACCTATTTCGAAACAAGTTAATTTTTGTTTATTTCATTTTGAATTATTTAATTTGTGAATTCTCCTTAAAACTGACTAAAAATGAATCTTCATATGTTTAGTTAACAGATATTATCAACATATATAGTAACATACGGACATGAGCTAAATTGAAAAGTTTGTAGTATTCAGTGCTCTAGTTTAATTGGAGGAAGCATCTCAAAAAGCAATGGAGTAAAAAAAAAAAAAAAAAACGTCTGAGATCCGAGTTATTAAGTCTGTAAGGGTGTTTTAACACCTAGTGCCCTAAAGCCAACTGGTTTGGGAGTCACTGGCCCAAAGCTCGTTAGATGGATCAAAGATGCTGCAAAAAATATATATATCTGAAGTCTGGGTAATTAAGTCTGTAGGGGTGTCTTAACACCTGGTGCCCTAAAGCCAACTGGTTTGGGAGCCACCGACCCAACACTCGCTACATAGATGGAAGATATTGTATATAAATAAAAAAATAGAAAAAGAAAAAATCAAAGAAAAAATCAGAAAAATGAGAAAAATTATTCCATTGCTACCAAAAGGTGTTAAATCTGATAGAACTTTAGGACAAAAATATTACTCTCTTATCAACTACACTTATGACTGTTGTGGGCAAAAAATGAGTTGTTTAATATTTTGTGGTTGGCTGTGTATATGGAGAATGGTAAAAATAATCGGAGAGTTTACTTATTCTGTAATTTAGAATGAAACAAAACAACTATTGACTTGGAGTAGAAGTTTCACCTGATTAGTCACTAACATCTTTATTCTCTTTTTGCTTGTCTTTTTGCTTTTCTGTGCATTAGTTTTACTACCTTTTTACTTTTGTAAAACGTTTGTGGGTATCGTTGCTGTAAGCCCTCACGAGACTATAACTCGTCCACTAGGGACACTTAGGGGTTTAAAGGCTTGTTGCATACGCTAAATGCAACCGTGATCCCTACGAAAGTGGCTTAGTTTAATTTTAATTTTATTTTGTTATTTTGCTCGAGGACTAGCAAAATGTTAGGTTTGGGGGTGTGATGAGCGGAAAATATATCAATATTTACCGCCCCTTTTACTTAATATTTTGTTTAGTTTCTCGGGTTTGATGAATGTTTTGATGTGTTTTAGTTTATTTTACAGATAAAATAATATCGGGTCTCAATGAAATCATTTAGGATGAAATATGGGTCAAATAAGGGTAATTATTGGACTTGATATATTAGTTTTGGAGATTGGAAACTTGAAAGGGCGTTTTGACGAAGTGCAGTTTTGGAAATTCCAGTTTTGCGCATCTGTCGTATTTG
>SKCR01054364.1:0-29760 GCA_019454045.1 Zanthoxylum bungeanum | reverse complement strand
TAAGGGGATGTTCGTATTCATGAATCAAACATAAATACGGTCCGGATTGGCGCTCTGAGCACCAACCCCAACAACCTCAACTTCCAGAATTCTTTCCATCTCATAAACATGTTGGCTTGTTGTTGTCAGTATCAACGGTCTCATCACTAACTTTTCTGGATTTTCCCAAGTCGCTGCAAGTGTAGCCAATGCATCTACCATCTGATTCTCTTCTCTCGGTAAGTGCTGAAACTTACACTCGGGGATAACCTGTGCCAACTTTCTGAGGTGAAAGAGGTAAGGTTTCAACCGTTCTTCTTTCAATTCCTATTCTCCTCGCATCTGCTGGACTACCAACATAGAATCTCCGTAGACTTCCACACTCCCGGCCTTCAAGGCTATCAATGCTGTCAAACCAAAAGCACATGCTTCATACTCGGCCATGTTATTAGTCACTCTGAATGTCAACCTCTTGGCCAAAGGCAAAGTCTCTCCCTCGGGGGTTACTATCACGATCCTGATTCCGGCTCCCTTGTAATTCACTGCTCCGTCAAAGTACATCTTCCATCTCTGAACTGTTATTGCTTGGATCTCTTCATCTGGAAATTCAAACTTATACTGATCCCCCTCAACAGGTTGCATTGCCAGAAACTCTGCTACTGCTCGCCCTTTGATCACTTTGGAGGTGAGATACTCAATGTCAAACTCTGTCAGCAATACCAACCATCTGCCTAATTTTCCCACTAGTGAAGGCACTGAATGAAGATACTTCAGAGGATTCTCCTTTTCCACTACCTGGATCTTGTATGACTGGAAGTAATGTCGCAACTTTCTGGAAGCCCATACCACTGCAAGACAGATCTTCTCAACCTCCTGATATCGAGCCTCATACGGAAGCATCTTCTTACTCAGATAGTAAACGGCATGTTCTACCCCTGTCTCATCTGCCTGTACCATCATTGCCCCCAGTGTTTCTGATTCTATAGCCAAATACAGTATCAAAGGTCTGCTCGGTCTCGGAGGTTTCAATACAGGTGGCTTTACCAAGTACTCTCTAATTCTGTCGAAGGCTGTCTGACACTGTTCATTCCCTCTCACTGGCTGATCTTTTCTCAACAGTTTGAAGATAGGCTCACATACCGATGTCAACTTGGCAATGAACCGACTGATGTACTGAATCTTCCCCAAGAATGCTCTGACTTCTTTTTCTGTCTTCGGTGCATGCATTTCTGTGATTGCCTTGATCTTTTCGGAGTCTACCTCTATTCCGCCCATTCCCACTGTATGACCAAGCAATTCCTTGATGTCACCCCCAAACACACACTTCTTAGGGTTTAGCCGCAGGTTGTATCTGTCAACTCTCTGATGAGAAACCTTCCAGTGCTTCAATATGCCCAACCTGTCTCTGATTTCACCATCATGTCATCCACATACACCTCAATCTCTTTGTGCATCAAGTCGTGGAATAATGTAGTGGCCATCCGCTGATAGGTAGCCCCCGCATTCTTAAGCCCAAACGACATAACCTTGTATAATAAGTACCCCACTCAGTAACAAATGCAGTCTTATGTTTGTCTTCCTCGGCCATGAGAACCTGATTGTAACCTGAAACCCATCTGCAAATGAATACATAGCAGATAAAGCTGCACTATAACCAGAACATCTATATGCGGCAGAGGAAAATCATCTTTCGGACAAGCCTTGTTGAGATCTCTGTAGTCTACACACATTTTGACCTTCCCGTCTTTCTTTGGCACCCGGTACTATATTAGCCAACCATTCAGGATACTTTACTACTTCCAGAAACCCCACATCTATCTGTTTCTTAACCCTCTCTGACTTTCTCAGCCCATTCTAGTCTCATCCGTCGGAGTTTCTGTTTTACTGGCCTCAAATTCGGATAAGTTGGTATTGTGTGTTGGGCAATGTTTCTGTCTACCCCTGGGCATGTCCTCATAGGACCCTCTCAAGGTAACTTCACTTGCATATCTGACCAACACTGCTTCTAGTTTTGTCCTCTCTTCAGTGGTAACTTCACTTGCAATCAGAATTTCCTTGGGGTTCTCAAGCGTACCCAAGTTAAATGCGGTAGTTCTGGCCGAACTGATATCAAATATGCTTGATTCGTGCAGAGTAATGGAAATGACTCAGGCAAGTAAGCAAAAAAAATGTCTTTATTATTGGATAATGCGGAAGTACATTCAAACAAATCAGGAAGGTAAATGTCTTCATCATCTATAGACACTTCTTCCTCTGCAATCAGGTCTTCCTCAGGCTTTTCATCCTCTCCAGAGTCAGGCTCTCCAACTTCATCAATTCTTCTTCCCAATTCTCTGCTTCCACAGCTTCTTTAATCAGTGGTTTCTCACCCAACAAATCCTGGAAGATCTCAAATCCAGGTACCACAATCCCATTAACTTCCACAGGTTCAGGCTCCCCTTGATATCCTGAAGCTTTCACGAAACATTCCATCATTTCAGGCCCTTTTTCTTGACCTTCGGTTTTTCTTCATCAGATCTATACCCCAAACCTTTCCGAGCGGTCTGTCCTCTGAAATCTGGCAACTTTGAACCTTCACCCGGTTCAAACTTCATTTTTTTTCATGATCCTAGCCACCCTAGGATCCACCCATTCCTCAAAAGTAGCTGACACCTGAAACCTTGTGAAATGTTGTATCTCCAAGGCAGCCATGTCAATATCTACCTCATCCCGGATAGTAACAACTTCTCCCTCATACGGGAACTTGATCATCTGATGCAAAGTGGAAGGCACGCCCCCAAGTTTGTGAAACCAAGGCCTTCCCAACAATAAGGCAAAAGTGGCTGGGATGTCCAGTACTGTGAACTCAACCTCATATTCAATTGGCCCTACCTTGACCATAGCCACAAAAGTACCCTCAACCCCCCTTTTACTGTCATCATAAGCCTTGATAGTCATGCTGGAGGGGTCTAAGTCTGTTGCTTTCTTACCCAATCTTGCCAGAATTTTCAACGGGCACACATTGATGGACGAACCGTCATCCACCTTACAAATGAAGTTCTCTTGCCCCTCACCTCGGCCCTGATAAATAGAGGCCTGTTATGATCCCTCTCTTCTGCTGGGAGTTCATCCTCAGAAAAAGATATCTGCAAAGCTTCTTTCTGAACTGACCCAACAAACATTGCAGGGTTGGCGTCTTCCGATACCACAATCTTGCTCAAGGCCTCAACCATGGCCTGCCTATGCTCCCGAGATGCACATAACAGTTCCCAGATACTTACTTGTGCTCTAGTCTTCCTCAATTGCCTCAGCACTATATCCCCCTCAGCATTTTCTGCAGTCTCAACCACTTTTCTACCCTCTGTCAAAACTTCCTTACCCTTTTCTGCCATATCACTGTAAAAACGACCGCTGCGCGTCATTCCCCTTACTTCTTCCTCATCACTGCTAGAGAAATCAAGCCAAAAGCTTTTCCCTTGCTCAGTCTCATCTTCACTAGTACTATCCCAGATTCCAAGGCAAAAGGCTTGAGGGTGGAAGGATTTTAGGACAAGGTCTTCTGGGAGGCCAGAATTGATCATATAGGCTGGTGGTGGTACGGCGCGGTAATTGGGTAAGGGGTTTCTGTGTGTGTCAGGCTGTTCTGTTTCTGGGTCAGGTATTTTCTTGGAGTCTATCAGGTCTTGGATTTCATGGCGGAGTCGGGCGTAATTGTCAGTGTCATGGCCCTTTTGTTGGTGAAAGTGACAGTAAAGGCTTAGGTTATAATGTGATGGTAGGGGATTGGGTAATGGTTTGGCTTCCAAGGGTTTTAAGAGCCCTTGCCTCTTCAGTTTCTCTAGCACCTTGGACAGGGGCCTTCCCAAGTTGGAAAACTGCCGGTTCCGGATAGCGGCAATCTCAGCAGAAACGGGCTTTGCTCCCGATGTTCCCCCAATGGGCCTCCTGTTCAGACCATAGAATTTTCTATTCTCGGCCTCTTCTTCTTCCTCAATATCCATGACAGTTTCCCTCAACTGCCGAAAGTCTGCAATCATGGAGGTCATCCTCCTCAACTTGCTATAAATGGAGGGCTTGGTGCCCTTGATAATCATCTTAATCTGATCCTTCTCCGAAGGCCTAGTCTGCATCTTCAATAACTGACCCCCACCGGTCCACATACTCCTTAAAACTCTCTCCGCTTTCTGCTTACATTCTCTAGATCACGGAGTGACAGATCGATCTCTAGGTCAGTGACATACTGTTTTAGGAAGGCATCGGCCAACTCCCTCCGATCTTCCTTTCTTTCTTCTCCAAACTGTGGTACCACACCACGGGATCTCCTTCAAGCGACATTCCAAACATTTTCTGCACTTGGCGCTGAGATAAGCCAACTGAACTCATGACTGATACAAACTGTCGGAGATGCACCCTTGGATCCCCATTTCCGTTAAACTTAGCCATATCAGGCATCTTGAACTGTGCCGACAACTATTCCTTCCTCGAAAGTCAGTGTGTCATAATCCAGCAAATCTTCATTCTTACCCCTTATCTTGCGGGTAACCGACTCAACCTGATCCCGAAGTTTCTGTAACTCTGTCTGAGACCCAGATACTCTGCCTGCTGCATACTCTACCATATCATCATCAAAAGCGGGGGTATCATCCCCCAATCTGTTCGGAGATTCCTCTTGCCTCACATCCCCAGAATTAACCCCGACACGAGACCCAGCTATACCAGCCATAGCATTAGTCAAAGCTTGCAACTGTTCAGTGATCTTGGCGAGACCATTCTCTAACTGATCCATACGAGATACCTCATTATCGGATTCACTTATACTTGTTCTTTTAGTGAGTCTTGTCCATTCTCTAACCCAAACGGTCTATGATGTCTTTTTGAGACATAGAGGTGTTAAACATGATATATGTATGTATGAGGTGCATGAGATGCATGTAACATATACAACATACTAAATAAATTAAAATTTTCAAACAAATCAGCCCGTTATCATTTTAGAAGCTTTCGGGCTAATTGTCATAGGAGTGAACTCATCCCAGTTTAAATGGCCCAACAAGTTCACGTCTCATGGCAAGGAGCCCAACTAAATCCAAATGGTAATGTTCCGAACACAAGCACAAAGTGGCCCATCAACACTTAGAAGCCTTTGGCCCAATCGTCATGAAATACGTTATTCCCAGTTTAAATGGCCCAACAAGCCCATATCCCATGACAAATGGTCCAAATGGATCCAAACGACGATGTTCCCAAACACAAGCATAGAAGAAAGATAATGCAAACATATCGTAATAATTTCTACATAATGGCCCATCAACATTTCAGAAGCTTTGGGCCTAATAGTCATAAGGGACGAACTCGCCCCAATTTAAATGGCCCAGCAAGTCCGCATTTCTGACAATAGTCCAACTGCATCCAAATGAGGATGGTCCACAAGCACATACTCAAGGAATAATTGTTACTTTAGCCAACCCGGTCTATGGGTGGGTTAGCAAGAGTATAGACAAAGGCTCTCACCGGCGAATGATGGCCCACAACTAGTTCTCCCCACTCAAGGGTTCGAGCGACCAAGTGAGCGCACCCTTTTTTATACACTAAGGTACGTGCCAATGAGCTATGGTGTGTGACGGACTGTCAAATGGATTTCCCGTTGTAGATTTCCCAGAGGGAAGGTGGAGCGAGGCTCACTTAAATACCCAAGCCTCTTAGGCTTTATCGCTTGGTGTTAGGAATAAACAACGAGTCCTCCAAATTAGTCCATCACAAAAGGCTACGAGTAGATGGCTATCCAGGTGCCTTCACCTTCACAGCTTTTCCTTCTAGAAAGGTAGTGAATGAAGGAAGACACCAAACCATCACCTAGCCTCAAAATGCCTTTGATTAAACCCCCACTTTGTCCACTATAGACACGGTCAATTAAAACATAAATCCAAACATCACAAGACAATATTTCGGGGGCCGATTCTCTATCCCCAGTGGAGTCGCCAGACTGTGGGAACACAGGACTGGGCGACGCATGCTGTCCCGGGCTCGCGGCCCGGTCGGGAGTACGGAGTAGCCACAAGGGACTAAACCGGAGAATAATGGAGTCGCCACCCGGTGTGAACCGGGAAAATGAGATTTAAGGCCGCACTCACCCCTCGCAAGGGAAGACCTCAAACCGTTGGGTTCGGAATGGGTCCCTTACTCATGCCACTTGTAATGACAGGATTTATGTAATAATTTATCAGGCTTAAGTAGAACTTGTTTCCAAGAGTATCATGCTTCTAAATTCACGTGCATAAAATAAAACTTACACCTAAATTCACATATATATCACATCTAAGATTGCATGCTTGAAAATACCTCAAAGTAACGGTAAACAGAAGGTTTGCGTTCGTGTAGCGTTCGAGAACGCGTTCGAACGGAACCAGACCTGATGCATGATAAGACTAAGAAAGTGCGTGTGCGTTCACGTAGTGTTCGAGAACGCGTTCGAACGGTAAACAGAAGGTTCACGTTCGTGTAGCGTTCGAGAACGCGTTCGAACGAAACCTGACCTGATGCATGATAAGACTAAGAAAGTGCGTGTGCGTTCACGTAGCGTTCGAGAACGCGTTCGAACGGTAAACAGAAGGTTCACGTTCGTGTAGCGTTCGAGAACGCGTTCGAACAGAACCTGACCTGATGCATGCAACATAAAGAATAAAGACAACAATGTCAAGCTCAACATGTCCGATTAAACGTATCTTGCATTCAACCGAACACACATCAACCGGCGCGGCAAAGCATCGTGGTAAAGGGCTTTAACCCTTCCCCATATGGGATCTTTCATTCCACTTACTAAGCCCGTGCGCTCGATTGAATCATGCATACATAGAATTAAAAGCAATAATATCAAACTTAGTATGCCCGATTGAACGTGTCTTGCATTCAACCGAACACACATCAACCGGCGCGGCGAAGCATCGTGGTAAAGGGCTTTAACCCTTTCCCATATGGGATATTTCATTCCACTTACTAAGCCCATGCGCTCGATTGAATCATACGTAAATAAGCAACATGCATAATTCAAGTGACGAAAAATAAATAAATAAACCAAAGTAACATGAAACAAAAGAAGGTGCCGTTTATTCAAGCGGTACGTGGAGTTGTATCCCAAGTACAGACCACACTACCGTCCATTCGGATTCGGCTACGGAATTTACGTCTGGGTTTCCATCCTATATACCGCAAGAGACGACACTCTTTCATTCATTCATCCATACCCACAACACACATCATACACAAACAAGATTCAACAAATAATTAAAATACAATCAAAATAAATAACAAAAATCAAATAAAGATGAGTGTGAAAAGTACCCTCAGGTCTAACCTTTTAAGTCGTCTTCGGACTTGCGTTTCACGGAGATCGGAAGGGGTAAAAGCTCCTTACTCTTCCGGTTCACTGGTTTAGCGCCTTAGCACACTATTTTGCCGTTTTCCTTGCTGTTTGGCCTCCGTTTTGCTGCTATTTCCTCTGTATTTTCTGCTCGCTGTTCATGTCACTGTTTTGATGTTTCAATGGACTGTTTTGGGTGTTCTTTGTGGGTTTTAAAGTGTAGTTTTTATGTTACTGTTTTAGGGATAATTTTCGGTGTACGTAGCTGATGTTTTGATGGTTATAGGGGTTGTGAATGGCTGTTGTATTTTCGGTAATATGAGGGTGTTTGAGGGCTTGTTGTTTCGGTAATGTGAGGGTGGGGGTGAAGAGAATTGCTTGTTATTTCTCCTGTGATTTGCGTGTGATGTCTAGTAGTTCTTGCTGGCTGTAATTTTCGGGAGTTGTGTTGTGTGATCAGCTAGAGGAGTGCATGTCTTGGTTAGGGGTTGTTTATATAGAGAAGGGCTAGGGCTTCACCTTGTCTCACAAGGAAGGGATTTTGGCATTAAAATGAGGATTTGATTTGGTTTTGAGCAAGGAAAGTCAAAGATTGAGGGGGACAAATCTTGGCTAGATTAGGAATACAATTTAATTTGTTATGATTGATTTTAATTAGGCATGACATCTTTTTAACTTAGTATGTGATTTGTTTAGTTAGGAAGTTAATATATTTTGATTTATCTTTATTAGGTATGATTATATTTTATGTTTTATTTAATTGGTAAATGGTTTAAATATTTTACTTAATATTTAATGTTTAATTTAATTAAATTGGGATGTGTTTTATGGGCTTGGGGGGCTAATTGGGCTGGGGTGCGAGGCTAGCAGCAAAACCAGAAACACCGACGCCGTTCGAACGCCAATTCGAATGCTACACGAATGTCCGCAATCTGCCTGACGTTCGAAACGAAGTAACGAATACAGCACTAACGAAGACAGTGAACTTGTGAAATGAACTTGATGACGTACTTATTCTGAATTTCCCATTCCGACCTCCGTTTCCCGCAATATCCTTGTGGGAACACAGGAACTGGGCGACGCATGCTGTCCCGGGCTCGCGGCCCGATCGGGAGTATGGAGTAGCCACAGGGGACTAAAACCCGGAGAATATGGAGTCGCCCCCGGTGTGAACCGGGAAAATGAGATTTAAGGCCGCACTCAACCCCTTGCAAGGGAAGACCTCAAACCGTTGGGTTCCGAATGGTCCCTTACTTATGCCACTTGTAATGACAGGATTTATGTAATAATTTAATCAGGCGTAAATATCACTTATTTCCAAGAGTATCATGCTTCTAAATTCACATGTACAAAATAGAACTTATACATACATTTCACATATATCTCACATCTAAGATTGCATGCTTGAAAATACCTCAAAGTAACAACGAACATACAACTTCATTTAGCATATCATGTTCACGGAAAACACAAGCATACATACTAACCATACAAGCATACATGTGAGCACTTTTCCAAGTGATACGTGGAATTGTATCCCAAGTACAGACCGCACTACCGTCCATTCGGAATCGGCTACGGAATTTATGTCTGGGTTTCCATCCGATATACCACAAGAAATAATACTCCGAAGTCATCATGACATAGGTATATGAATCATAATGCGTTAAATCAAGACTAAGGCAGATGACGCAACCAATGGAATAAACATGCTTTTCATTACGATGTGCACAAAGGTAAGAATGACTATATGAGGTTTCATAAGAAAATCACCTAAGAAACAATTATACATGGCATGTGATGAATATGTCTCAGTTCAGTGTGTTCGCGTTCGTGTAGCGTTCGAACGGTAAACAGAAGGTTCACGTTCGTATGGCGTTTGATAACGCGTTCGAACGGAACCAGACCTGATGCATGATAAGACTAAGAAAGTGCGCGTGCGTTCACGTAGCGTTCAAGAACGCGTTCGAACGGTAAACAGAAGGTTCGCGTTCGTGTAGCGTTCGAGAACGCGTTCGAACGGAACTAGACCTGATGCATGATGAGACTAAGGAAGTGCGTGTGCGTTCGCGTAGCATTTGAAAACACGTTCGAATGGTAAACAGAAGGTTCACGTTCGTGTAGCGTTCGAGAACGCGTTCGAACGGAGCCAGACCTGATGCATGTAACACAAAGAATAAAGACAACAATGTCAAGCTCATCATGTCCGATTAAACGTATCTTGCATTCAACCGAACACACATCAATCGGTGCGGAAAGCATCATGGTAGAGGGCTTTAACCCCTCCCCGTAGGGGATCTTTCATTCCACTTACTAAGCCCATGCGCTCGATTGAATCATGCATACATAGAATTAAAAGCAATATTATCAAACTTAGCATGCCCGATTGAACGTATCTTGCATTCAACCGAACACACATCAACCAGCGCGGCAAAGCATCGTGGTAAAGGGCTTTAACCCCTCCCCGTAGGGGATCTTTCATTCCACTTACTAAGCCCATGCGCTCGATTGAATCATACGTAAATAAGCAATATGTAGAATTCGAGTGACGAAAAATAAATGAATAAATCAAAGCAACATGAAACAAGAGAAGGTGTCGTTTATTCAAGTGGTACGTGGAGTTGTATCCCAAGTACAGACCGCACTACCGTCCATTCGGATTCGACTACAGAATTTACGTCTGGGTTTCCATCCTATATACCACGAGAGACGACACTATTTCATTCATCCAATACCCACAACACACATCATACACAAACAGATTCAACAAATAAGTAAAATATACAATCAAAATAAATAACAAAAATTACATAAAGATGGGTGTGAAAAGTACCCTCAGGTCTAACCTTTTAAGGCTGTCTCCCGGACTCGCGTTTCACGAAGATCGGAAGGGGTAAAGCTCCGCAACTTTTCTGGTTCACTGTGTTTTCCTTTTCCTTCGCTATTTTGCCGCTCAAGCTACTGTTTCGACTCCGTTTTGCTGCTGTTTCCTTGTGGTTTCGCTGCCGTTTCCTCTGTATTTTATGCTTACTATTTTTGGGTGTATTCTTTTGGTGTTTTAGGCTACTATTTTGATGGTTGTAGGGGCTGTATTTGGCTGTGGATTTCGGTAATATGAGGGAGTGTTTAAAGGTTTGTTGCTTTTGGTAATGTGAGGGTAGGGATGAAGAGAAAGGTTTGCTATATTTCTTGTGATTTGCGTGTGATGTTTAGGGTTCTTTGTGTTGTGATTTTTTGTGTGTGAGTAGTGTATGAGCTAGGGGAGTGCATATCTTGGTGAGGGGTTATTTATATAGAGAAGGGCTAGGGCTTCACCTTGTCTCACAAGGAAGGGATTTTGGCATTAAAAAGAGGATTGATTTGGTGTTGAGCAAGGAAAGTCAAAGATTGAGGGGGGACAAATCTTGGCTAGATTAGGAAGTCAATATCTTTAATTTGTTATGATTGATTTTAATTAGGCATGACATCTTTTTAATTTAGTATGTGATTTTTTTAGTTAGGAAGTTAATATAATTTGTTTTATCTTATTAGGTATGATTATATGTTGGTTTTTTTATTTAGTCCCCAGATCCAAACAAGCAATGAAAACAATGCGTGAATACATCAACGGAGGTAGCGGAATACTCACATCGATCGGTTGAGTCGATTTGAAGGCGAATCAAGGCCAAAATGCCCACTGTTTTCACGCCAAAATGCAGCAGTGAACTGCCTCCAAAATAGAATTTTTAGATGATGAAACGGAGCTCCAAGCCTCGTCTAACGGATCCCGGCTCATGGGCGAACCTCCCTACCACCTTCGCAAGACTCGTAGTGTGCTAGCACTTGCGGTTTTTGCCACAAAAACCCAACTCTTGGCTTCCCTATTGCTCACGTTTTTCTGGTTCAAAACCAGTGAAGAAATGCCCCTTGGGCGTGAGCTTGAAGAGAGGAAAAGAGAGAGAAGAAAATGTTGTTAAGTTATTACAAAAGTGGTATAACATTGTTTATATATTTTCCAAAAATAATAATGTTTTTACCATTTAATTTGCTTTTAAAAACAAATTAAATCAATTGTAATAACTTTGAGTGTTCCACACTCTAAAGTCAAAAGTCCATCAAGTCACATCTACTTTAATAAAGTGACATGTTGTCATTTCACATCACTCAAAGTGACAAGTGATTTGACACTTGATGCGACTAATGATTTGACGCTTGATGTGACTTGCGTCGCCGCACTCGAATTCGAAATACGAATGCGCTCGCAATCACACTCGGGCTCGGGTCCGCTAATTCCAAATTAAGGATTTTTCCGTTGCGTCGTAATTAAATGATTACGCCTAGCGAATTCACTATTCACGTCGCTAACGAATTAATTCTAAATTAATTCGTTCGCCCGAATTAAAATCTAATTTTAATTCCGCGTCGAAATCTAATTTCATTTAATATATCAAATATATTAATTTACGATTAATTCCAAATTAATCGTTATCTCTCTCTAGACGATATTTTATCCTAGATAAAATATCTCCGTAATTAATCCTAGATTAATTTTCTCTCTCTTCTATATTAATCCCAGATTATTCAAGAGTGCGAGTTGTGCGTCATCGGTGGATTATCGGGAAGCGACCCATGAGATCCCCGGATAAGTTGGCAGTAAATACGGTCGTCGGAGTATCCGAATCACGTACGTACCAAGTACTACATTTCACCGATTTACGAGACAAGGTCGACTTCTAGCAAAGCACCAAGTCTTCCCAATTCTCCGGACATATCCATTTAAGAATATTAAGATCTGTATCAAGCGTAGTATACGATTGTATTGTGCATATCGGCCCAGTATCGGATAGTCACGTGCTAGGCCTGGGGCTGGATAAGTGTCTGCCCCGTACGAAGCACATGTCGGATGTCTGGTAACTAGTCTCTATAATCGGATATACATGACCTTGTCATAATATCCCGATGGCCGCGCAGCACTTAAGAGCACTAATACCGTATCCTGCGTGACATCATCTCCACTATGACTGGAGTGATACTTCCATCTTGACATCACATCCAATACACTACGACTCTCTGATAAACCCAGAAGTGGTGTACGCAGAACCGGTTAAAGCCTGTACCACCAAGACCAAAGTCTATCGATTATCGTATGTATTAGCGATGTAAGTCTCAGGTTAAGACTATACACACCTACCTTGATTTCGGCCTCCCATAGACACATAGTCATAATACCAATGGGATTCCGAAGGGTCTATCCAGAGCGAAGCTGTTTCCCGTACCATCGGTGAAACACGACCTCCTATCGCACTTGCATAAGTATCCAATACTTATATACATGAGAACTATGCGTTGTGCCCTCACAACGCACACAAGTGCAATACTAGCCTATTCCGCATTATCGATGTCCAGTCTCGATAATACTCCGGCTAGGGATATTTAATGATTAATCCTTCGGGGACTGAGACGGTCTCATATCATTCTCAGTCCAGGAACTAATCATAGGGACCTCTCTTCATTTATATATCTATGGTGATCTAATCACAAATGATGAGAGTGCAATTTCCTTGTCACATAGTTAATTTGCTACAACAACACAATGATCTGTGCAAATAGTGACGCTATGGGTCATTTTGTCCAACATATATTTTATGTTTTATTTAATTGGTAAATGGTTTAAATATTTTACTTAATATTTAATGTTTAATTTAATTAAATTGTGATGTGTTTTATGGGCTTTGGGGGGCTAATTGGGCTGGGGTGCGAGGCTAGCAGCAAAACCAGAAATACCAACTCCGTTCGAACGCCCATTCGAACGCGGCAAGTACGTCCGCAATCTGCCTGACGTTCGAACGAAGTAACGAATGCAGCACCAAAGAAGACAATGAACTTGTGAAATGAACTTGATGACGTACTTATTCTGAATTTCCCCTTCCGACCTCCGTTTCCCGCAATATCCTTAGCTAAAAAGGTAGTGCCTCCAACTGAGACTCATCATCGGGTTTCACATGAGAAAATGCAATGTCTACAATCCTTAGCTAAAAAGGTAGTGCCTCCAACTGAGACTCATCATCGGGTTTCACATGCGAAAATGCAATGCCTACAGTCGCCCCCACTTTGATGGGACTTGTGCAGTGTGTGGCTTTGAACAATCCTATCAAAGTTATGCAATGCATTTTCACTTACCTGGCTCGGCTGCTGCCTCGAGCTGAGTTGGTGCTGCAGCGGACCTCGATCTTGGGACGCATCCCAATAACTGTATCCGACAACGGGGTCACCTCGACCCTGGGTACCTCGACCCAATACCGCTGACTATAGGGACCTCGCCCTCGAACTGATGATGTAGTGGGCACCTCGACCCTAGGCACCTCGACCCGGAACTACAACTGACAACGGGGGCACCTCGACCCTGGGCACCTCGACCCAACACCGCTGACTATAAGGACCTCGCCCTTGAACTGATGATGTAGTGGGTACCTCGACCCTGGGCACCTCGACCCGGAACTACAACTGACAACGGGGGCACCTCGACCCTGGGCACCTCGACCCAACACCGCTGACTATAGGGACCTCGCCCTCGAACTGATTATGTAGTGGGTACCTCGACACTGGGCACCTCGACCCGGAACTACAACTGACAACGGGGGCCTCGCCCTCAAACTGATATGATATGGGCCTCGCCCCCAAGCTGATATGGGCCTCGCCCCTTGGGACTCATCCCAAAAACTGAAATTGCGCTGACGCTGCTTGGCTCATTTCTGCCGCTTTCTCCTTTCTTCGAACCTGCGAACACAAAACGAAAACAAACACGAAGAGAATGCAATGTTACGTGTATGCATGAATGATTTTCTTATTCCGTTGGGTTAGGTCTTCTGCTAATTCCCGTGGTGACTGCTCGGTCTTCTCTCCCTCAGGCAAAGTATTGCTTCAATCTGTCTACGTTGATCGGCTCGGTGAACTCGTTCCCCTCCAAGTCTGATAGCTTCACTGCTCCATTTCCCATTACCTTCTGCACTATGTAAGGTCCTTCCCAGTTTGGTCTGAATTTTCCTCTCGGATCTGCCATCGACGGCCTCGACTGCTTAAGTACCAAATCACCATTTCTGATCTTGGTAGGACGCACTTTCTTGTTGAATGCCCAGGCTAGTCTCTTCTGATACAACTGCATGTGATACAAAGACTTCGTCCTCCTCCCATTTTCCTGTGGCCTGTACGGTGATGACTTGTGGTGGCCTATCCCATACCTCTGTAACATTGCCTTCGTCTCTCCTTGAAACTGAACTCCGTTGTCCGTCACTACATGATGCGGCATACCATACCGACAAATGAGGTTCCGAGCTATAAACTTTGCCATCTGCTTTGCTGTAACATTGCGGAATGATTCGGCTTCCACCCACTTCGAGAAGTAATCTATTGCCACTACTATGAAGCGATGCCCATTTGATGCATTCGGTTGAATTTATCCAATCATATCAATTCCCCATGCTGAGAAAGGCCACGGCTCTGACAACCCGTGCAACTCTGTGTGCTTGACAGTCATGACAGTGCTTCACCATCTTTGAGCAATCTGTTTCCATGGTCGACCAATAAAAACCTTGTCTCACTATCTTGCGGGATAGATTCAACCCGTTCATGTGCGGACCACATACCCCGGCGTGTATTTCTTCCATTACATGATGGGCTTCTTCCCTTCTCAAACACTTCAACTGAATACCGTTTGCTTGTCTCTTGTACAGTTCCCATTTCAAAGTCACATACTGGGAAGCTAACTTCTGGATAGCTATTCTGTCTTTTCTGCCTGCCCCTTCCGGGAGTTCACCATGTTCCAGATACCTCTGAATGTCATAATACCAAGGTTTACCGTCGTCGACCTCTGTAGGGGTTTTTAGGGGCAGAATCCGGTAACGCAGCGGAAGCGGTGGAAAATCAAATTTTCCGATTTCAAAAATTTTTCTCGGATTAATTAAATAAACATATTTATTTAATTATCCAATAATCAAATTATGAAATAAAATTCAAATAAATCATATTTAAGTGAATTTACCAAATTGCCCTTATATTGGTATTTTGTCCATTTTAGTCCGAAATTGATCTAATCAATTTTGAATGATTCTAAATCATTTCTAAGATGAACTTAGGATGTTCAAAACATCAAAACACCAAAAGCAACCAAATCCCCAAATTTCCAACTCTTGGCCGAATGCACCACCTTGGTGCCAAAGTGTGCACTTTGTCATTTCATGCATCAAAACACATCAAGATGTAATCCAATGAACATGAAACTTTATATGCATCATATACACATCCCAATGCACAACATATATGAAAATCCCCAAATTTTGAATTGGTCATGAACCCTAATTTTTCAATTTCTTCAAATTGGATAAATTAGACCAAATTGGTTAAATCAATTACTTTAATCATGTTTCTTCCATCCAATAAAAGTCTAAACACAATGAAACAACTCAAGATCAAATCTAGGTCATCTAAGAGTGGGTCAACAACTCTAGATTAGCAACAAGGTTTCCAAAACCACAAAAGAACACTTATTACTACAATAGCCATAAGCTTCTTTCATCATACATGCTCTAACACTTTCACCAAACTTTTATCCATCAAAACACAAAGAATAAAGAAATAGAAAACTCAAGAACATCAACAAGATGTTGCCCACAAAACAAGAGGAACAAATTACTCTCTAATGGAAGGTTGGAAATACTTACTATTTTCCAAGCTTTCTTGATTTTTCCTTTCTTTTCTCTCTAGCATCCTTTGCTTACTTTAATGGAGTTTTCTTTAAAGTGTATTAGGTTATCAAATGAAAGTGAAATGAAAAAAATTTATACTTAGGACAAAAAATGCCCTTGGCCGAATTGTGTATACATAATACCAAATTTCATTTCAATTTCATTTAACTTTACATTTAGTCAACTTGCATAAATATCTTAATAACACTTTATTAGATATTTAATTAAGTCAACAAATGCAACTAAGAATAATATAACTCTTATATTTAAGTGTATTGGCCGAAATTATAAAGAAATAAAGAAAAAAGATATTTTTATTTTTCAAACAATTTTGAACAAATATCTTAAGAAGTCAAAATCAATTTGACAACCTTTTCCTTTAATGTAAAGTCAAACATTACATTTATAATCATTTCCTAACTTTATCATTTGGTATATATTTATATTTTAATTATATTAATCATTTACAATTAAATAATTAAATAATTAATTAAATACAAATATATCAAATATATGTATTATATTACTTTAAATATCTCAAATACATATATTGATGATATATGTCAAATAACCTTTATTTGACTATTTATTAATGTGTATTTAATAATATCATTGTTTGGGCCAAATTTGGTCCAGGGGTAGTTTCGTTATTTTTCTTCAGATCCAATACTGGACGCACCCCTGAAGCCTCCTAATCAAACCCCAAAGACATAATGTCGGCCCAGGCCCGATGAACACCAACACCGGTAATCGTAGAGTCCATCCAGAGACCGGCCCACGTAACGCCCAGGCTCATTAATGCCACCCACAAGCCATCCGTTCCAACCTGCAAGCAGTAATGTCACTTCATTAAGTTGACTGTTACCATGTTCTAACGGGCAGATAATTAAAAGACAGTCAATAAAGACACACATGACTATACCATGGATATATAAGGAATATGACTCCAAGAAGAAGGGGATCCAACTTCTAGCTCTCCTACAGGTAGCTTTGGAACATTCTCAAGCTCGCCACTCCTGTCACTTACCGCCTTCACGGCATTCAACGGAATACAAGGTAGCATCTAACCTTGACCTTCCATCTATTACTACCTTTGTACATTTACTGACTTGGGCGTCGGAGTGCCCCCGGCACCCACCACACCGGTGGGCAGTACTCCCGCTCACTCTACACCTTTGTCTTGCAGGATCGCTAGTGCCCCTATATAAAATCTCAATTGTGGACCTCGGGTGAAAACCAGCGTCTACAATTTGGCGCCCACCGTGGGGCCCTAGTGATTCATAGCATGCAAAGATCTCTCCATCCATGATCCTTTTAAAAACCCATACTTATATGGCGTCATGCAAATGGCCACTTCTCTCCAATCCACTTAAAGTCAGACTACCAATAAAGAAAGCCGAGATGAGATAATTTAGGATATTCGTTTCCTACCAATCATCAGCTCTTAACGACATGGAAGGGTAGACATATTCCCCATCTGACATGGATGGATTGCTGCCAACTCTTAAATACATATGAAGATTGTCATCAACTCCAGACAACATGGAAGAACTGTCATCCCCTCCGAACGACGTGGATGGATTCTTTTCAACTCTAAAGCACATATGAAGGCTGATATCTCTTCCCGACAATGTGGAAAATGATTGACTCTTCCAAACTACCAAGAGGGACCATCATCTACCTCTCACTACATGTGAAGATTGTCATATTCACCACGGACAGTATGAACGATTACCAACAACTCCGAACTGCAGAGGATCATCATATTCCACAGACGACTTTGATAGAATGACATTTACCTCATATTGTTCGGAGGGATTATTACCTTTCAGACGACATGGGTAGATGATCAACTCCATCATACGACACAAAAAGACTACCATCGTCTCCAGACTACATTGAAAGATTATTGTCTCATTCATAAGACATAAAAGGTATTTCATCTTCTCCATTCGACAAGAAATGATTGTTACATATTCTTTACATAAAATACACGAATTGCCATTAGCTCCAGACTACGTAGGAAATCTCTCATCATATCTTGTAGAACGAAGAATTTCATAGGCCTTAATTAGGTCCAGTCGACCTATATCAGGTCTTAAGAATAAGGAGTGAGGACCACATTGGTCCTTCATCGGGTTTAGTCGACTATACTAATGAACCCTCATTAGGTCCAGATTTTTTACAAAGATCGCATAGAATGGAGACTCTCGTAGACCTTTATCAAATCAAATGAATTGAAATAGAATTCCCCAATTGGACCATTAACTTGTATAAAGACACTACCAAGCTCTTGTTTATTACCAGTCGACTGGATTGCATCATTGTCTTCTACCAGTCTACCCAAATTTTTATCACATGATCATCCTATCTTATATAGACCCTAGCTAGCTCGACAGCTCGTATCTAGGTCACAAAAGTAATGCCTCAGTGTTTGGGCCTTTTGTAATGTTTGATGTCGACTGGATAAGGCCCATGGTTAACATACCGGTCTAATAAATAATGACTTTACATAGCCTACATGATAGAATCCTAAGACTTATTCACACTTGGTCGACTGAATCTAATCTATAACACTGAACATATGTAAGGCTATTATGAATTGAACCAAACGAAATTTTCACCCTCTTAGTCGAACGAATTGCTCGATCCCACCAACACGTCGATAACCTTCGTAGATTCACATGATATCGTTGTGGACAACATGTCTGTTGCGACCCCGAATTCATCGTTCCCCACTGGTACTTTAAAATTCTCGAACAGAAAAATGATTCTTGTCTTGTTGGAGGCCCACAAGATCAAGTGGAAAATTGTGAGCAACAGCTCGAAGAATAAGTAATGCACACATTTGACTTTACGCTACGAACCCCCTTCATGATCCGTCAATTTATCAGTATGGTCGCCGACGGTGCCATCACTATGAAGCTGTGTCTGTCTTTAAGTCGAGTCGCCTCTGCCTCTGGGGTTTTGAAGAGCAGCCAAGTGCCAGTAAGTTGTGGACTCGCAAGAGTGGTGAATGGGAAAGCTGTGGTCGTCGTGGTGGTGAGCCGCGATCATTCTCTCGAATCTTAATCTCGAATCCATCTTTACCACCTCATCGATTTACACCTCATGGTTCATTCCTCTCGTCCTATCGTCGTAACCAACAATGGCACCAGGTAGAATAAATAAGACGGGTTTTACATGAATTATATCGGCCGATTGAGTGGTGGCCATGGCTGCTTCATGGGGTCGTCAAGCCTCGTGATTTCTAATCAATAAAAAAAAAAAGCCTTTGTGGCATTTTTTCGAGCACCTGGTGGACTCAATTTGGCTCTGGACGTGAGAGTTAAAGGTCAGAATTCATATCTCGTTTTACAAACAATTTTCCACAAGAATACATTAAAGGTTTCAAATGCTACATTAGAAAATGGTCAGAGAAGATGCTCGAGGCTACTAGCGCCAATCCCCTATTGTGCTTGGTTGAGCTTGTTGAAGCTTGCTTGATACTCGTTTGCTCTCGGCTCACTTCGCTTGTAGGGATTTCTGTTTCTGGTTTTGCTCCCTTCGCATCCTGGATGTGTACATTGGAGCCAATCTTTTCATTTTTCGAATCGACTCATGGCAGGTTCATGAGGTGCCCCTACACGCCCTCTGACTATATGCATTTTGCCTGCTTATGGTTTGGGCTTTTGAGATTGCTTTTAGGATGTTATGAGAAGGCTGGCAGAGGTATACTTGCGGATATTGTCCAAAATACAGCTTGGCAGTGTAGAATTTCAATGAGGGCTATATTTGCACTAGTGGTGTTTGAATTTTTAGGGGCTATGTTTTCTATCTTGTATTGTCGACTGAAACGTGGGTTGGTGGATATTGATTGAGCTGTTGTGTCTGCTTACGGGTTGAAGTAACCAAAGTGGACTGAATTTGGGAAATTTGGTTTGTTGAGTTATGTGAAACTTCGACGAAATTGAAGCGGTCGATTGAGTTTTCGAAGAGGAAGATGAGAGATGATTTTGGGCACCATACAAGACAGGACCCCAAATTCATACGACTTGCCACAGAGGAGCGTGATGCTTTTATGAGTTCCCTGGCTTACCTTGTATTTCAAACCCTCAAAAGCATCGTTAGGCTTCAAGATACAGGATCCCAAATTCATACGACTTGCCACAGAGGAGCGTGATGCTTTTATGAGTTCCCTGGCTTACCTTGTATTTCAAACCCTCAAAAGCATCGTTAGGCTTCAAGATATCATTCGTGGACAATTAATTAGAAGACAAGCATCGGCAACTCTGTGATGATTACAAGAAATATGTCATAGTTAGGGGCTCAGATTTCAGTCGACAAGGAATGATCTCCTCAAACATGCACACTGCCCAGTAAGATAGCCCACTTGACATCATTCTAGAGCACCATTCAACTCTCTAAGTACATATGTTGATTGTCCCATTCGACGTGAAGCAAATAATGTTTGGCTGAGGAACAATTAGACAATACACACATAGGTGTATATCATTTGATAGAGGTCCCGTTCGACATGAAGTAAGTTGACGTCAAGGATTGGTGCCATTAAACACGACACTCGTGAAGATTTCTCATTTATCAATTTGTCCCACTCGACACTACACTTATTCTGTTTTGGAGTAATCCCCATACGACATGTATAAATCCCTAGGCCTTTTGACCCGTGGTATGAGGATGATCCCAACCTTCTTCAGGTCTTATGAAGTGTAGTTTTCATGGACTTCCATCAAGTCCAAAAGAGTGAGGACTTCATTAGACCTATATAAGGTCCAATTCGACATTAGATCCTCAATTACTCTTGTTAGGTCTTGTAGAGTAAGGATGGTAGTATGAGGAATAAGATACCCTTGTTGGTATTTAACTAGTAGCGTAGTGTGAGGGATGAGATCCCATTCACCTTTCTTAGATCCAGTAGAGTCAGGATTGATGCCTTAGACCTTCATCAAGACCAGTCGACCGGGGACACTCCCCATAGACTCACATCGAGTCAAGTTATGGACATGGATTACACATGTCGTATGAATTATACATTCCTGAACTCATCAAGTCCAGTCGACCGGGGACATCCCCCATAGACTCATGTCGAGTCAAGTTATAGACATGGATTACACATGTCGTATGAATTATACATTCCTGGACTCATCAAGTCCAGTCGACCGGGGACATCCCCCATAGAGAGTCAAGTTATAGATATGGAATACACATGTCGTATGACTTATACATTCCTAGACTCATCAAGTCCAGTCGACCGGGGACATCCCCCATAGACTCATGTCGAGTCAAGTTATAGACATGGAATACACATGTCGTATAAATTATACCGTCCTGGACTCATCAAGTCCAGTCGACCGGGGACATCCCCCATAGACTCACATCGAGTCAAGTTGTAGACATGGAAATACACATGTCGTATGACTTATATCTTCCTGGACTCATCAAGTCCAGTCGACTGGGGACATCCCCCACACTCACATCGAGTCAAGTTGTAGACATGGAATACACATGTCGTATGACTTATATCTTCCTGGACTCATCAAGTCCAGTCGACCGGGGACACCCCCCATGAACTCATGTCGAGTCAACTTATAGACATGGATTACGCACGTCGTATGACTCATATCCTCTTGGACTCATCAAGTCCAGTCGACCGGGGACATCCCTCATAAACTCATTTCGAGTCAACTTGTAGACATGGATTACACATGTCGTATGACTCAAATCCTCCTGGACTCATCAAGTCCAGTCGACCGGGGACATCCCCCATAGACTTAATTCAAGTCAACTTGTAGTCATGGAGGTCACATGTCGTATGACTGATATACTGACCTTCATCGGGTCCAAACGATTGGGTACTTCCCCAATGGCTCTTGTAGACTCAAGTTGATAACTTGACATTCGTTTGGTTCAATTAGTAGGCAGCATCAACGCTCGAAGTACAACTACATAATATGGCCTCGTCCTAAGCGACACATGCGTCAAGAACTCTCCAAGCCAATGACTCTTGACTTAGAGAGTAGGGGACAAACTGTTTGGGCCAAATTTGGTCCAGGGGTAGTTTCGTTATTTTTCTTCAGATCCAATACTGGACGCACCCCTGAAGCCTCCTAATCAAACCCCAAAGACATAATGTCGGCCCAGGCCCGATGAACACCAACACCGGTAATCGTAGGTCCATCCAGAGACCGGCCCACGTAACGCCCAGGCTCATTAATGCCACCCACAAGCCATCCGTTCCAACCTGCAAGCAGTAATGTCACTTCATTAAGTTGACTGTTACCATGTTCTAACGGGCAGATAATTAAAAGACAGTCAATAAAGACACACATGACTATACCATGGATATATAAGGAATATGACTCCAAGAAGAAGGGGATCCAACTTCTAGCTCTCCTACAGGTAGCTTTGGAACATTCTCAAGCTCGCCACTCCTGTCACTTACCGCCTTCACGGCATTCAACGGAATACAAGGTAGCATCTACCTGACCTTCCATCTATTACTACTACCTTTGTACATTTACTGACTTGGGCGTCGGAGTGCCCCCGGCACCCACCACACCGGTGGGCAGTACTCCCGCTCACTCTACACCTTTGTTTGCAGGATCGCTAGTGCCCCTATATAAAATCTCAATTGTGGACCTCGGGTGAAAACCAGCGTCTACAATCATATATTAAATACAAATACACATTAATTAGGAAATGACGGTTCGGCCCTTTCACATTTATTTTTCGTTTAACGATTAAACGGTTTATAAATAATCATCATTATTCATAAATGTTGCTCTAGTGCTCTATTAGTATGTTTCATTATTGAGACTCTCTAGATTCAGGTATATCCGTCACGAAATCCAATTTCATGTCCATAATCTATCCACCCGAAGATTATGACGATCACGGATAAACTAGCTGAATCATACAGGTCGAGGTCATTGCATACGTATAATCCCTCCGTCACGAGGTATCCGGATAATCCCAGAGATATAGATGTAAACGTCAAATCTCTATAGGTATTATCCCGTCGACGTATTCATTAGCAATCTCTAAATAACAATCGGAACTTACTTCCGAAGTATACTGTGGCCACAGATTTAACAGACTGCTAATTATATATGGACTACCTATGCTCTGTACACAAAACTGACGGATCCTATCTTGACACACACAGGATATCCTGAGGATCGATCCACACCCAACGAACATGCGGAGGTCTGATCTAAATAGATCGGTGACGTGACTGCCATCTAAGTGTGGAGGATGTCTCATACATCCACAGTGGTGTCTCAAGTCGAAGGACCATTATGCTACTCAACCCGAGAAGATTCTTATTGACGTTGGTGTACCATCCATTAAGAATCTTCGGTGAGCCGTTCAGTGTTTATCCACTATAAACACCTACACGTCTATACGAGTCTCCATAGACTCATGGTTCATTGGGATAAACCATCTGACCAAGTCTCGATATACGACATGTACTGGTCTCAACGGATTTGACTAACCGACCCGTGTTAGCAAATCTTGACCAGGAACTATGTTTGATAATATTCATATAGCAGTGACACTTCCAATGTCAATTACAAACTAACTTTGTAACTGTGTACTGCATTATATATTATCGGGCCTTTGTCTAATATATACATATCACTAAACCACATTTAGTTTCAATCTAATCGTAATCAGATCAAATACGTATATAAGAACAAGAGGTGCAACCATAATAAAGTAATATTATGGAATAAGGGGATGTTCGTATTCATGAATCAAACATAAATACGGTCCGATTGGCGCTCTGAGCACCACCCCAACAACCTCAACTTCCAGAATTCTTTCCATCTCATAAACATGTTGGCTTTTGTTGTCAGTATCAACGGTCTCATCACTAACTTTTCTGGATTTTCCCAAGTCGCTGCAAGTGTAGCCAATGCATCTACCATCTGATTCTCTTCTCTCGGTAAGTGCTGAAACTTACACTCGGGATAACCTGTGCCAACTTTCTGAGGTGAAAGAGGTAAGGTTTCAACCGTTCTTCTTTCAATTCCTATTCTCCTCGCATCTGCTGGACTACCAACATAGAATCTCCGTAGACTTCCACACTCCCGGCCTTCAAGGCTATCAATGCTGTCAAACCAAAAGCACATGCTTCATACTCGGCCATGTTATTAGTCACTCTGAATGTCAACCTCTTGGCCAAAGGCAAAGTCTCTCCCTCGGGGGTTACTATCACGATCCTGATTCCGGCTCCCTTGTAATTCACTGCTCCGTCAAAGTACATCTTCCATCTCTGAACTGTTATTGCTTGGATCTCTTCATCTGGAAATTCAAACTTATACTGATCCCCCTCAACAGGTTGCATTGCCAGAAACTCTGCTACTGCTCGCCCTTTGATCACTTTGGAGGTGAGATACTCAATGTCAAACTCTGTCAGCAATACCAACCATCTGCCTAATTTTCCCACTAGTGAAGGCACTGAATGAAGATACTTCAGAGGATTCTCCTTTTCCACTACCTGGATCTTGTATGACTGGAAGTAATGTCGCAACTTTCTGGAAGCCCATACCACTGCAAGACAGATCTTCTCAACCTCCTGATATCGAGCCTCATACGGAAGCATCTTCTTACTCAGATAGTAAACGGCATGTTCTACCCCTGTCTCATCTGCCTGTACCATCATTGCCCCCAGTGTTTCTGATTCTATAGCCAAATACAGTATCAAAGGTCTGCTCGGTCTCGGAGGTTTCAATACAGGTGGCTTTACCAAGTACTCTCTAATTCTGTCGAAGGCTGTCTGACACTGTTCATTCCATCTCACTGGCTGATCTTTTCTCAACAGTTTGAAGATAGGCTCACATACCGATGTCAACTTGGCAATTAACCGACTGATGTACTGAATCTTCCCCAAGAATGCTCTGACTTCTTTTTCTGTCTTCGGTGCATGCATTTCTGTGATTGCCTTGATCTTTTCGGAGTCTACCTCTATTCCGCCCATTCCCACTGTATGACCAAGTAATTTCCCTGATGTCACCCCAAACACACACTTCTTAGGGTTTAGCCGCAGGTTGTATCTGTCAACTCTCTGAAGAAACCTTTCCAGTGCTTCAATATGCCTAACCCTTGTCTCTGATTTCACCATCATGTCATCCACATACACCTCAATCTCTTTGTGCATCAAGTCGTGGAATAATGTAGTGGCCATCCGCTGATAGGTAGCCCCCGCATTCTTAAGCCCAAACGACATAACCTTGTAACAATAAGTACCCCACTCAGTAACAAATGCAGTCTTATGTTTGTCTTCCTCAGCCATGAGAACCTGATTGTAACCTGAAAACCCATCTGCAAATGAATACATAGCAGATAAAGCTGCACTATCAACCAGAACATCTATATGCGGCAGAGGAAAATCATCTTTCGGACAAGCCTTGTTGAGATCTCTGTAGTCTACACACATTCTGACCTTCCCGTCTTCTTTGGCACCGGTACTATATTAGCCAACCATTCAGGATACTTTACTACTTCCAGAAACCCCACATCTATCTGTTTCTTAACCTCCTCTCTGACTTTCTCAGCCCATTCTAGTCTCATCCGTCGGAGTTTCTGTTTTACTGGCCTCATATTCGGATAAGTTGGTATTGTGTGTTGGGCAATGTTTCTGTCTACCCCGGGCATGTCCTCATAGGACCAAGCAAACACTTTGGCTATCTGACCAACACTGCTTCTAGTTTTGTCCTCTCTTCAGAGGTAACTTCACTTGCAATCAGAATTTCCTTGGGGTTCTCAAGCGTACCCAAGTTAAATGCAGTAGTTCTGGCCGAACTGATATCAAATATGCTTGATTCGTACAGAGTAAATGGAAATGACACAGGCAAGTAAGCAAAAGAAATGTCTTTATTATTGGATAATGCGGAAGTATATTCAAACAAATCAGGAAGGTAAATGTCTTCATCATCTATAGACACTTCTTCCTCTGCAATCAGGTCTTCCTTAGGCTTTTCATCCTCTCCCAGAGTCAGGCTCTCCAACTTCATCAATTCTTCTTCCCAATTCTCTGCTTCCACAGCTTCTTTAATCAGCGGTTTTCTCACCCAACAAATCCTAGAAGATCTCAATCCAGGTACCACAATCCCATTAACTTCCACAGGTTCAGGCTCCCCTTGATATCCTGAAGCTTTCACAAAACATTCCATCATTTCAGGCCCTTTTTCTTGACCTTCGGTTTTTCTTCATCAGATCTATACCCCAAACCTTTCCGAGTGGTCTGTCCTCTGAAATCTGGAAACTTTGAACCTTCACCCGGTTCAAACTTCATTTTTTTCATGATCCTAGCCACCCTAGGATCCACCCATTCCTCAAAAGTAGCTGACACCTGAAACCTTGTGAAAGGTTGTATCTCCAAGGCAGCCACGTCATTATCTACCTCATCCCGGATAGTAACAACTTCTCCCTCATACGGGAACTTGATCATCCGATGCAAAGTGGAAGGCACGCCCCCAAGTTTGTGAAACCAAGGCCTTCCCAACAATAAGGCAAAAGTGGCTGGGATGTCCAGCACTGTGAACTCAACCTCATCTTCAATTGGCCCTACCTTGACCATAGCCACAAAAGTACCCTCAACCCCTTTTACTGTCATCATAAGCCTTGATAGTCATGCTGGAGGGGTCCAAGTCTGTTGCTTTCATACCCAATCTTGCCAGAATTTTCAACGGGCACACATTGATGGACGAACCGTCATCCACCATACAAATGAAGTTCTCTTGCCCCTCACCTCGGCCATGATAAATAGAGGCCTGTTATGATCCCTCCCTTCTACTGGGAGTTCATCCTCAGAAAAAGATATCTGTAAAGCTTCTTTCTGAACTGACCCAACAAACATTGCAGGGTTGGCGTCTTCCGATACCACAATCTTGCTCAAGGCCTCAACCATGGCCTGCCTATGCTCCCGAGATGCACATAACAGTTCCCAGATACTTACTTGTGCTCTAGTCTTCCTCAATTGCCTCAGCACTATATCCCCCTCAGCATTTTCTGCAGTCTCAACCACTTTTCTACCCCTGTCAAAACTTCCTTACCCTTTTCGCCATATCACTGTAAAAACGACCGCTGCGCGTCATTCCCCTTACTTCTTCCTCATCACTGCTAGAGAAATCAAGCCAAAAGCTTTTCCCTTTCAGTCTCATCTTCACTAGTACTATCCCAGATTCCAAGGCAAAAGGCTTGTGGGTGGAAGGATTTTAGGACAAGGTCTTCTGGGAGGCCAGAATTGATCATATAGGCTGGTGGTGGTACGGTGCGGTAATTGGGTAAGGGGTTTCTGTGTGTGTCAGGCTGTTCTGTTTCTGGGTCAGGTATTTTCTTGGAGTCTATTAGGTCTTGGATTTCATGGCGGAGTCGGGCGTAATTGTCAGTGTCATGGCCCTTTTGTTGGTGAAAGTGACAGTAAAGGCTTAGTATAATGTGATGGTATGGGATTGGGTAATGGTTTGGCTTCCAAGGGTTTTAAGAGCCCTTGCCTCTTCAGTTTCTCTAGCACCTTGGACAGGGGCCTTCCCAAGTTGGAAAACTACCGGTTCCGGATAGCGGCAATCTCAGCAGAAACGGGCTTTGCTCCCGATGTTCCCCCAATGGGCCTCATGTTCAGACCATAGAATTTTCTATTCTCGGCCTCTTTTTCCTCAATATCCATGACAGTTTCCCTCAACTGCTGAAAGTCTGCAATCATGGAGGTCATCCTCCTCAACTTGCTATAAATGGAGGGCTTGGTGCCCTTGATAATCATCTTAATCTGATCCTTCTCGAGAAGGCCTAGTCTGCATCTTCAATAACTGACCCCTCCACCGGTCCACATACTCCTTAAAACTCTCCTCCGCTTTCTGCTTAACATTCTCTAGATCACGGAGTGACAGATCGATCTCTAGGTCAGTGACATACTGTTTTAGGAAGGCATCAGCCAACTCCCTCCGATCTTCCTTCACTTTCTTCTCCAAACTGTGGTACCACACCACGGGAGCTCCTTCAAGCGACATTCCAAACATTTTCTGCACTTGGCGCTGAGATAAGCCAACTGAACTCATGACTGATACAAACTGTCGGAGATGCACCCTTGGATCCCCATTTCCGTTAAACTTAGCCATATCAGGCATCTTGAACTGTGCCGGCAACTGTTCCTCGAAAGTCAGTGTGTCATAATCCAGCAAATCTTCATTCTTACCCCTTATCTTGCGGGTAACCGACTCAACCTGATCCCGAAGTTTCTGTAACTCTGCCTGAGACCCAGATACTCTGCCCGCTGCATACTCTACCATATCATCATCAAAAGCGGGGGTATCATCCCCCAATCTGTTCGGAGATTCCTCTTGCCTCACATCCCCAGAATTAACCCCGGCACGAGACCCAGCTATACCAGCCATAGCAGTAGTCAAAGCTTGCAACTGTTCAGTGATCTTGGCGAGACCATTCTCTAACTGATCCATACGGGATACCTCATTATCGGATTCACTCATACTTGTTCTTTTAGTGAGTCTTGTCCATTCTCTAACCCAAACGGTATCTATGATGTCTTTTTGAGACATAGATGGTGTTAACATGATATATGTATGTATGAGGTGCATGAGATGCATGTAACATATACAACATACTAAATAAATTAAAATTTTCAAACAAATCGGCCCGTTATCATTTTAGAAGCTTTCGGGCTAATTGTCATAGGAGTGAACTCATCCCAGTTTAAATGGCCCAACAAGTTCACGTCTCATGGCAAGGAGCCCAACTAAATCCAAATGGTAATGTTCCGAACACAAGCACAAAGTGGCCCATCAACACTTAGAAGCCTTTGGCCCAATCGTCATGAAATACGTTATTGTCCCAGTTTAAATGGCCCAACAAGCCCATATCCCATGACAAATGGTCCAAATGGATCCAAACGACGATGTTCCCAAACACAAGCATAGAAGAAAGATAATGCAAACATATCGTAATAATTTCTACATAATGGCCCATCAACATTTCAGAAGCTTTGGGCCTAATAGTCATAAGGTACGAACTCGCCCCAGTTTAAATGGCCCAGCAAGTCCGCATTTCTGACAATAGTCCAACTGCATCCAAATGAGGATGGTCCACAAGCACATACTCAAGGAAATAATTGTTACTTTAGCTAACCCGGTCTATGGGTGGGTTAGCAAGAGTATAGACAAAGGCTCTCACCGGCGAAGGATGGCCCACAACTAGGTCTCCCCACTCAAGGGTTCGAGCGACCAAGTGAGCGCACCCTTTTTTATACACTAAGGTACGTGCCAATGAGCTATGGTGTGTGACGGACTGTCAAATGGATTTCCTGTTGTAGATTCCCCAGAGGGAAGGTGGAGCGAGGCTCACTTAAATACCCAAGCCTCTTAGGCTCTTATCGCTTGGTGTCAGGAATAAACAACGAGTCCTCCAAATTAGTCCATCACAAAAGGCTACGAGTAGATGGCTATCCAGGTGCCTTCACAGCTTTTCCTTCTAGAAAGGTAGTGAATGAAGGAAGACACCAAACCATCACCTAGCCTCAAAATGCCTTTGATTAAACCCCCACTTTGTCCACTATAGACACGGTCAATTAAAACATAAATCCAAACATCACAAGACAATATTTCGGGGCCGATTCTCTATCCCCAGTGGAGTCGCCAGACTGTGGGAACACAGGAACTGGGCGACGCATGCTGTCCCGGGCTCGCGGCCCGGTCGGGAGTACGGAGT